>VWPU01011850.1:142469-385044 GCA_013398955.1 Callaeas wilsoni
CCCCAAGCAGCATCCATGGCACACACCCCCCCAAGCAGCATCCATGGCACACATCCCCCCAGGCAGCTTCCATGGCACACATCCCCCCAGGCAGCTTTCATGACCGTGGTTCAGCCCACACATCACTCCCAGTGACATCAGCCCAATGCCCCAAGGCTCCCTGGTGCAATAATCCGAATGGTGACATTACATCACTGCCACTGGAGTAGATCCATTCACTGCCCAGCAACTGAAAACCCCCAAAGCAACTGATTTGCTTAAAGAGTTGCTTAAATACTACCAAACCACCACATCACTCAGAGTGAGAGAGCACCTTCAGCCCAGGGATGTAGGAAAGCACACATAATGGTGAGGAACCAAAACCATTTTTGCCTTTTTGATTGGTTGTGTTTAACTGAATCCTTGAGACAACCGCAAATATAGAGGAAATTATGTGAAGAAGCAAGCTGCACCACTTCTAATGAGTGGACAAGCAAAGGCAAGCAACACTGGGAATTATTTTCTTGGAGTATCTAAGGACACTAGAAACTCAGATAGGATTATTAAAACTTCACTACGATGAAACTCCACAATGATTCTGAGCAGAAGGATTTCTGGGCCAGTCTAAGATGATTAATTGCTTGTGACACCTCCAGAAACTTGAGACACTCCACGCAGCAGAAAAGGAAATTCAGATTCCCTGCAGCACCACAGGCATATGCTGTACATCCTGGCAGTACCATGGCTCAGGGAGCTCATTTTATTTGTGTAGCCCCTGGGGTGCTGGAAAGGATGGCAGGCAAGGGGTTAAGTAGCGGCACCGTGGTTTCTGGAAGGGAAAGGCATGCCTCATTAACCAGCTGGAATTCATTGAGGATATGAACACCAGGTTGGACATGGGAAAGGCAGCAAACACCGTATTACTGAGATTTTCAGGGTACATTGAACACAGGTCCACAAAGGAGGTCAGTGCTGATGGCCGGATGGTGGTGGGAGGGGAAATCGGCCCTGAGAAGTCAGGGGCCATGGGGAGAGAGCTGGAGACCAGGGTGGGTGTCTGACTGGAGCAGATCCTCCCTCTGCCACCTCTCCATGCACAGCCATGACTTCTGTAACCAGCCCATGTGCCCCACCAGACAGGAGGATAATGAACGTGCAGTCGACGCTCTGCGAACCTGACCCATCGCTTCCACGTCTTCATCTTCTCCCGGGAGTGCAACCCTCAGATTTCCAACCCACCACACTCATTTACTAAGCTAACAGGGTACAACTGCACGACTCTGTGCTTACTAACCCAAGTATCCTGCAGCTTGCAAGAGGAGTGAAAGTGTCCAGCACAGGCATTCACTGCTCAAGGGTCACCTGCCCCAAGCCTTGGGCCCAGCAGATGTGGCAACTGCAGTGCTGCTCCTTTAAACACGGCGTCATGTGCTTCCCCTGTGATCAACTCCAAGTCCAGGACTGCTCTGTTATCCTCTGTTAAAATTTCTAAGGTTAAACTGAGGCATAAAGAACAGGTTCACATGTAAAATGAACTCAGCATGTCTCTACCCAAAAGGTCAGTGATTAGGAATTTCGTTCAGGAAACAGGAAAAATTGATTCCAACTCCTTTATCTGTCCTGGGGAATTTGAACAGTATTATTCTGGAAATAATATGTCATTTTAATGTAAAAAATTACGTAAGCATGGAAGTAAGAGAGTGGAGCTATGCACAATCTCCTACAAGAGGGATTCACAGTAGGCTGGTAGAAAAGCAATTGTTCTCTGCTCCCTGGCTCTGTGAGTGTTTTAATATTTCACAAGACACATTGAGCACAACACAGAAGATGGAAATCAGACAAGGCCAAACTTCCATAGGCTTAAGATATTCTTTTGCAGGGTAAGAAATACAGATTTGACCCCAGTGAATCCAGCTCTTCCAAACTGCAGGTGACTGGTTTTGCTCCATTGCTAGCGCTAAAGGTAAACCACCAAACTCCTGGCCCACAAATTTTGACTGTGTTTTGTCCCTCAGACAAACTATTTTGCACTTTTGAGACAAATTGAGAAATAGTTACCAAATTAATTAGTCTTTTCTGTAGCTCAAAGGATTGCAGTTTTTCTTTTTAGATAGGCAAAGTCTTCTTAGAAATTAAAGTCCTTGAGACAAAATAGGAGCTAGAAGGTAAGTGAAGGTATTGCTCATGGTGTGAAGACAGTGAGACTACTTGTGTTACATCTTTTTACCTAGGGCAAGGCTGGGATGGGCTTGTCTGCTCAACCCTGCTCCTTTTTATTTCAGACTTCATCTGAAAGATTTACAGCAGCACTAGCAACGCTAAGGGAGGACTGTTCATCCATTTGTAACTTGAGTTTGGTTGTGACTTACATTTGAAGCAGATTTTTAATCCCAGAGTTGCATATCAGGTATACTTAGATTTACCACAGTTGTTCTTTCCTCTGGTCAAAAAAAAGCCATTTGGGAAAATCATACACATAAATCCATTCATTTATAACATTTTTAAAATCAGTTTTGCAAGCTATCTCCCAGGACACAGCACTCTAAATCTGAAAATATGCTGTTCTTTAATCACCAAGGTTGAAGGACTGTCTCATTGTAGGAGAAAACACATGGCCAACAGAACTGACCCCGCTGACCTCACCCTGTCTTTGCTCCTCAACACCCTCAGCAGAGCGTGTTTGACATTCCAGCTAAAGCACCTGGCAATGCATCAGGGCTTGGGACCTGTCTCCTGCTTTATTTCTACGTATTAGATGCAAAAATTACATCCCAGTTCAATACTGAGTCTTTCCATTCGAATCTTCAGAGGACCAGATCACTCCACGGTGCTCAGATTGCCTTCCCAGGTGAAGCCACCTCTCAGCAGCCAGCCTGACCTCTTGCATTGCCCATGCCATCAGCTGCAGTTACTCAGCTTTGCTCTCACCCTGCAAGAGCCACGAGAAGTATTTGTGGACACTTCCAATGCAGCTTTCCTCATCCAGGGGAAAGCCCCAGTGATCCCAAAGAGTGCCAAGAAGGCCCCAAGTGCCAGGGGTCTGTCCCACCATGCAGCTGTTTGGCACAGCACACGATCCCTTATAACATCTGCAGTCATCTTGTGGGCAGGTCCACCCATCTCCATCTCTCCTTAAGGCTTGGGAAAAGCTCTGGGTAGTCAGAGCTTTTGATCTTTATTTTCCTTGAAACCCTTAAGATTCTGAAAATAATATTTCCATGCCCAAATGACAGAGGAGCAGACCCCAAAGCCATGCAGCCTACAGCAATGCCGTGCAGATGCGAGGAACAGCAAGTTCTTCAGCTGAGGTGATGTGAACTGGTGCTTGGGGAGTGAAGAGGGTGGTGATATCCCATTGAAAACTCCAGGGGACAACGAGTGAAGAAGCACTAAAACATTGCAACTTTTCTTCCACATTTCTTTTTTTTTTTTTTTTAGTTCATTTAACATTTGCTTCTGGCCCAGGTATGGTGTGAGTATGTGGGACAGACTCAAAGCGTCATGAAATCACTTTGGGGTGGCCCCTTGAGTACCAACTCGTTGCTCAGCTCTCCTGCCCATGTGCACCACAGAAGTTGATGGATGGGATGCAGACAAAAAAAAAAAAAGGTGCTGCCAGTTCCCTGCATGCAGAAAACATCAGCCTTGATTGCTTGCAGAGGTGTGCTGCTCTTCCAAAGATCTCCCTCAAGCAACACCTATGCCAAAAGCGAGAATGCAAATTCAATTGTATTGGAGCAAACCAGAGTTTATTTAGCATTTATTACCCATTTTGTTGTCAGACATGGCTTCTTCTGCGTTAGTTTTCCTCTGATAAACACAGACTTTTTGTAAATTTTATTTTTTTAATAAAATATATAAAACATTGTGCATTGCTATCCATAGGAAAACTGTAGTTTAACAACAACAACAACAACAAAAAAAAGAATAAGGCACATTCCTGTGCAGCATCTTAAAATATATATATATATATATACATTAAAAACAAAAAAAAAAAAAAGAAAACCTTTTTCAACCTCTTTGAGGTTGTTAACTTCTCACTAGTCACTGACACATCTCTTATATTACCATAATTTCACTGTTGGAGATGGGTTGGGCTGTGTTTGGCAGGGGCCAGCAGGGAGAACAGACTCAAAAAAATAATAGGATTTTATCCCTGAGGTGTCAGTAAAAAACTAAATGTTCCCATTGAAAAGAAAGATGAAAAGACAGCCATAAATAACTGAATACACTATGGCAAACATCCAAGCACCGAGATGATTTCACGATGGAAGAATCCCCCTCCCCCCATCCCTCAGTTCTTAACAAGTCCTATTTGCTGTTGGGTTTTAATTAGGTTAATCTCATGGCTTCTGAAGTCACAAGACAATCGGTCAGGATGCACCTCCCCCTCCCTCCCCAAATCATCTTTCCAGAGCTGTCATTTTGCTCACAATTCTCCCACAGTCCTCAGGAAAGGGAAATCAAAAACTCCTAAATGGAGACCAAATCCTGGTCAGCCTCTCTCGCCAGCCAAGAGAGGAGCACTCACACCTCGGTGTGCCGAATGCCGTATCCCACACGGGAGGGCTGCCATTGTCTCCTCCCTGCCTGCTACTCAGAAATGAAGCTGGCAATCGCTTCTTGGAAACCAGCAACAGTCCGTGAAGAGGGGTCCTATCAATGTGTCACGGAGAGAGAGATGCGGAAAACTTCCCTGCTGTCCATCCGCACCGCTCCAGGTGGCACACCTGATAGGAAAAGGGGAGACGCCCATGTTTATTCCTTCCCTCCCTTTCCTGCCTGAGGTGCGGGGCAGCCCCGGGGAGCAGGGCGGGAGTGCTGGAGCCCCCATCGCTCAGTAGTAGCGGTTGAGGCTCCTGGTGCCTGGAATGTCGGGCTGGCCGTTCATCCAGATCTCCCGGATGATGCGCTCCCGCTCCTCCAGGCGCTGCGCTCGCTCCAGCTCCTCTGCCGAGGTGAACACGTTCATGTTCAAAGTCCTCTCGAACCTGCGGTGTCTGCGGGCAGACAGGTCCGACGTGGTGTCCGAGTCGTCGTCGCTGTCGCTGCTGTCGCTGTCGCTCTCCCGCTCCCGAGGAGGTTTTTTGGAGGAGGAGCGCTTGCAGTCCGTCCGGCAGGACACCCTCAGCACCAGCGCCAGCAGGGTCAGCACGAGTCCAATGCACACTCCGGACACGAAGTACAGCGCAGCCCGCTCGGGGTTTTCTGCAAGGAGAAAGGGAATTGTGGAGGAAAAGAACCTTTCAAAGAGCAGAACACGCACGGCCCCTCCGTGCACACACCAGACACGGTTTCTGGAGGGGCCGAGTTTCCCGTGGCTGCTTTGACTTCGTGCCCTCCTTTGTCTCCTTCCCCCAGGGCAATCAGGAATTTAAACTGTGAATTTGCTGCCAAGGCATTTCCCCACGTGCAGAATGCAGGTTTGCTGCAGTTGTGTTTTGGAGTTTTCTGGAAGGGAAGGGAGCAACCCACAGAATTAAATCTGATTCCCACAGGGTTGACACCAGGGTGCTGCACAGCCAGCTGCAGGTAAGTGCATCTTGCTGTCACATCCACTGCCTTCAAACCAGGCGTAAAGATGATTACAAAACTTTATATGCCCTGTGCTGTGGCCCAGCTGAAATGGGAGGCTTGGCAGCATGGCAAAAATGCATATTATTTATTCATAGACTTTATTTGCTTATCTAAGGCAAGAGTGCTGGCTCCCCGCCCAGACCACCAAAATATATACCTGTGCTCCACAGGCAGGGCTGGAGTGAGTGCACCAACAGGATGAATCCTGCATAGCCACATTTCTGAGGTGATATAACAAGACTCCAAAGCATCCACCATGCCTTTCAAACTAGGTCATCTTGTTTATTTACCACTTCTTTTTTTCTTTTTTTTCTTTTTTTTTTTTTTTGTTCATGGGACTACTGAGAAGTGTAATTATGATAAATGTTGTTACTGCCATTCCCCTGGACTGAATCATCTTGGTTTATAGGAACATTAAATGGGTAAAGGTGAACTGAGCAGAAGGGTCAAGGCCAGCTCTACTCTGCAATGTCTGCTGGGTGTCTTGAGTTCAAGAATGGAGTCAGTTCCTCAGATGAGTTTTATTCCCTTGAACTCAGTGATGGATCCGTAACAGCTTCCGCCAGCTGAGGCTCTGACATTTGAGCCCCAAAGATCTCTGTAGCTAAAAGGTTTCACTTCCCTGCACAGTGCTTTTAGAAGTGCCCTTTCCAGCTGATCTCTTAAAACAAAGTTTGTAGAAAGTGAACTGGAAACTATTTGGAGATGTTCAAAACTCAACAGGGCAAGACCCTTCTAATTTCAAAGCTGGCTCTAAATTTGAAGTTAGCTGTGTTCTGAGCAGGGGGTTGGACCTGGTGACCCCCAGAGGCCTCTTCCAACCTAAATTATTCTCTGAATTTGTGGTCAGAGCCCAAACACCGGCTCGTGCTGTTCTAGGCAGCGTGTAGTTCAGTGCCTGGAGGTGCTGATGGAACAGTTACAGAGGTGAAGTGCCTTTGTGCTCTTCTCTCCCAAATGAATCTCAAAGGTGACTGATGAGCCAAGGTGGAAGAAGATGTCAAGATAGTCTGAAAATTGTTATAGATTGTTAGACTTAGGCAAGAGTGGTTGGTGTGGATGATATGGGGAAAAATCCATCTGAAGATAGGACAAAGAAAGATGAGGAAAGTGCAGCAGATAAGTCCAGAAAACAGAAAGAGGTGGACCAGCCTCCTGCAAACTCTGCTGTAATGAAAAGAACAAGCAGGACACTAAACTAAATGTGCCAGTGGGCCATGACAGGGGTTGAAACTGATGGTTTTTAGGTCTTTAGATGGTCTGTAAGGTTCCTTCCAACCAAACCCTTCTATGAAATGCAGTAGTAGTTGGAAGGTCAAGCGAGACCAAAGCAACAGGCTTTAAACTAAAATATTTTGACAAAAGTGAGACAGCACAGTTCCAAAGGTAAAAGAGAAGATACCAGAGCAGGCAAGGAGAATGTGTCAGTGGCCCCTGCAGCAGCCTGGCTGAGTGAAATCCTGCCTCCATTGAAGGCAACA
Source organism: Callaeas wilsoni (assembly GCA_013398955.1). Classification (NCBI taxonomy): domain Eukaryota; kingdom Metazoa; phylum Chordata; class Aves; order Passeriformes; family Callaeidae; genus Callaeas; species Callaeas wilsoni. Next base: position 149,507 of record VWPU01011850.1, read on the forward strand.
GCTACTCTGAATTCAAGGGTCAGGACTCAAAACTCCAGCCTCCTTCATGCAGCAGAAGGAAAAAGCAAAAGCTGCTGCTGCCCATCCAGTCCTCTGTGAACAGTAAAGAAAAAAACCAGGAAAGGCAGAGTGACTACCTGATAACACTTTTACCCTCATGTGTAGTTTAACTGAGGACAGAAATCACCCAGGTCCTTTTGCAGGCAGCCCTAAGAAGGGCTCCGGGGACACCTGGATCATGGGAGTGGGAGCAAACGAGCAGGACTGGGGCGTTGGTACTGGAAGGCACTGGGTGCAGCCTGCCTTGGCTTTGCCTGGCTGACAGGATGCCAGGCACACTTCCCTGAGCACCACATTCTGCACACACATGGCCTTGATTTGGTTGCATTAGTTCCACTACTCGCTCCCTTCAGAGCAACTCATAAAACAAACATAGCTTGGAGCCTGTGACACAGACACATGCGGTTTCTCTGCCCCTGATTTTGCCCCTATCCTGCTTTTCCTTTCTCCTCCACGCTCCTTTTTCCATGCTACTGTATCCAGTTCATGAGCAATTTTACCTCAACTGCGACTTAAGCAACCATTTTTCTTCCCCTGCTTCTGCTCGTCCATACAGCCCTTCACGCAGTGCAAGAGCTGTAATTGAATCTTTGGGCTCCAGTGGCATTTATGAGCTCCTACAGCTACTCTGTCAACATCTGAGACACTGTCTGGACTTCCTCACGGAGCTGTAACCCTGTGTTCAACTGCAGTCGTGGCATTTATCATACATACAATCCACTTGCACAGCAGCATCTCTTTTTTTTCACAGTAGAAAGAGCAACTTAAGCTAAAAACCACGGGCTCTGCTTTTTCTCACTTGAAGTAGCCAAGTCAGCAATAGCCTACATTTGGGGGTTTGATGGTTGATTAGTGATTTTGAGGGCCTCCCCCATTTCATATTGTAAAGACCAAAAAGGGGCACCCTCTTCAGCAAATGGATGCTCAGCACCTTCCAAAAGCTCAAAGGTGGCCCAGATTAATCATGCCAACAGTGAAGCTCCTCAAAACACTCATTATACTTGAAAAAAAGTTCTTTAAAAGCATATGGACATCCGTAGCAAGAGTTAGCACAATTTTGATATGCATTCTTGTGTGTGTATGTGTGTATACAGTCATTAAAACAGATTTTGACCACTGAAGCTTTTTCTTCCACTGCCGTGGATGACAGCTTAGAGCTCCCAGCAGGGCTCAGTTTCTGTCAGTCTCTTTGGCTGGGGTTACCTTTCCCCTTCCTTGTATTTCTCTCTGGATTGAAAGCACTGATGAAAATTTCTCTGTTTCGAGCCTGAATTTAGCAGACAAAAGGTATATGCTCTACATAACCCTCCATACAAAAGCCAGACTGATCTAGGCACTCAAACTGGCCAAAAAAATTAGAAACACATTTTATTTTATTTTTCCAATCAAACCAGCAGCAATTACGGAGCTTGTTTCCTGAGGGCTAACAATCTGCTGGGAGCATCAGCCCAGACTGCCAATAAATACTGCACAAATGCCCCAGGCCAAGGTTGTTATTGCTATTATAATAAATTGTTTCAATAAATAAAAAACAATCTAGGCATTAACGCTGCCGGCTTCTTGTAATGGCTTCATGCATTCCGAAACCTCAGTGGGGAGGAAAATTTCAGAGGGCCCCCAGTAAAAGGTTCAGCATTAAGCATGGCCAGACAAACAGTAGGAGCAATATCTTCTAGGGAATTTACAGTCAGCCCTACAGGCTGCCGAAATCCCCTGATAGAACAGAGGAAGCTCTCCAGGAGCCCCTTATTAATAAGGCTCAGGCCAAGCAGTCTAAAATTTGGAATGATCTCCCCTGGGTTGTATTTTGGAAGCCCTTGTTAATAACTTGGCAGCAAAGCTTTGCTTATGGAAGAAGAATAAAACAGGGATTTGTGGAGGTTTCCCTCCAACTGCTTCATCCTGAATGCAGTGACAAAACTGGGATAAGTCTCCTGTCCAAAAGGCGGCACTGGAAGAGCTCTGATACATTTTGAATGTTTAATATTTATATAACCACGAGGGACATTTCTGGTCTTGCTGATAGTCTGTGACTGCAAAGATGGTTCCAGCTGTCACTGAGACTGGTGAAGTCTTTCCAAACACTCAGGCAGGTTTTGGAACAGGTCCACGACAAATAACAGGTCTGAGGTTTGTAGGCAGAGATTGCCTCTAATTAAAAACTTAATTCTGTAAAGAAAATCAGCTTTCAAATAAAGGGTGTCTCTCAGTCCTTTGCAAGACTGAACTCTAAATAATATTTATCTGTTTGATCAGCTACTAATTTCATTCCTTGTTGACATTATTCACACTTTTTCCCTGTTTCTGAAGAAATAGGTTCTGGAAGCTGGGGTGAGACTGACACCTAACTGGCTTTGATACCTAACCATGACAGCTGCAAACCAAGACTCTTTTGCTTCCTGCTGTGCTGTGATTTTTACTATTCAGTTGTCCATAGGAAGATTCCCAGCTCTTATATTGGAATATCAGTCCAAAATATGGTAGAAATGAGCACAGAGGCTTTTGCTAATACTGGCACTTCTCTGTGCACTGCAAGACTCTGCATGTGTGAGTGACTGCGTCTGCAGACTCTTCGCCTACAGCTGCCCACCCAAAACTGCCATTTTGTGCAGAAAAAGTGAACACCATTGAGCACAGAAGGGATTCCACTATTTGTGGATGCTCTCCCCAGGCTAGAAAACACCCCACTGCCAGCAGAGAGGCAAGGCAGTAAGGAGAATCATCCTTTCAAGCCTGCACTTTCCCTATGAAAGAGCAAAAACCCACAGCTTCATTTTCCTGCAGTGGATCTGAAGGTATCCACCACCCTCTGCCTCAAGAGAAAAAACATTTTTTTATATTGCCCCTGCCTATTTACAATTTTCTTTTGCAAACTCCTGTTTGGAGACAACTCATCAGCATGGGGAAGCCCTGAATGCAGCACTTTGAGTCTGCAGAGAGCACCTGAGGGATGTCTTCAGTGTCATGGAACAGAGCAGTTCTTGCACTACTGTTTCTCTTTGGCACCAGGGCTGTGGTCAGGAGCAGTGGGAAGATGTGTGACCCAGAACCAGCCCTCCCTGGCTGCTCAATACTCTGCCTTTCCTGAGCCACTATAATGGATCTTCTATGGACATCAGCTGTGGCTTGAGCTGCCTTCAGGGCCCCAAACTCAGGCAGGCACAAAAAAAATCCAACTGCTCTGCTGTTCAAAGTCTGCAATATGAAGAGAGATGGCTCTGCAGTGCTCTAGGTTTATGCAAATTATATTTGTGCCCTGTGACACCATTTGTCTTTGAAGTCATAAGCTAAAACCTCTCCATACTCACATATAACGAAATAAATCATGACAAATCCATCATTTCCAGTAAAAGCAGAGGCTAAATTACATGCAGCAGATAAAGATGGTTTTGGACATCTGCTGTTTCAATCCATGGGTCAGTCATCAATGTCACTGAGACAAAAACCCATCTAACAGCCATGGTGAGGAACATGGGAATCAGATGATCTTTAAGGTTTCTTCCAACCCAAAACATTCTATGGTTCCGTGATACATTGGAAAACATAAGCAACCAAGTCCTGAACTCAGCACGTGAAACCAAAGTTTTGAGGTCTGAGTTTACCTATTTGACATCCAGTGGATGTGAACACAATGCAAGGAGACCACATCAAGAGAGGTCAGACAAATCCCACAGCAGCAGGACAGTTAAAGTTGTTTGTGCTGCAGTAAAATCTGGAGGCTCCTGCCAAGGATGACACCTCGTGACAGGAATGAATCAAGACCTTGTGCCCTAAAACCAACGTAGAGTCAAATAGCTCTGCTGTGGTCAATGGAAGCAAAGTCCATGGAGCATTGTCAGCAGCCCTGAATCACTGTCTCAACTGTCCTGGACCATTCATCCTACAGCTTTCTCTGCCCATTACTGTTCAGATGGGGAACACAATATTAACAGCATTTTGTTTCACAGTAGGGATGGGAAGGTAGGTATTTTCATGTAAAAAAATGGTAGCTGTATGTAAGAGGGCAGAAGTGGGATAGAGAGAAGACTCCTTTAAGCTGATTTTTCTAACTTTTCTTTGGAGAAACCCATGCAAGAAAACAAGTCTATCCTACTCAGCTATCTTCTGTGAAGAACACTACTAATTCCATTTAATCTGCCTTACTCTTAGGGGTGTCAGGAAAAGATGGATCCTGATACCACCACTGGATGTGTAGAAGAGCAGAAATTTAACATTCATGGTTCTTATAGAAGAACCCTTCACTAAATAATACGCAGAAACACTCTCACTAATCTACTCAGTGATTCCAAAGTGCAAAGCCCAAGTTAGCTGCTTCAGATCCAAACACCCGGATTAGCAGCATGGTGGCATCTCAGTGCAAGAGCACTGCACCAAGACTGCACTACTGTTTAATGAATTAGCAAGACTGAATTAGCAAGGAGACATGAAAAAGTAGCTCACAAATACTGGAGCTTTAGTTAATATAGCCTTGAACATTTCCAGGGATGGGGCAGCCACAACCTCTCTGGGCCACCTGTGACAGTGTCTCACCATCCTCACAGTAAAGAATTTCTATCTAATGTCTAATCTAAACCCATTCTCTTTCAGTTTAAAGGCATTCCTCCTGGTTCTGTCACTTTTCTTTCACCTTTCAAAGTGATTTTTTTTAGAAGACTGCTCCCCTGTTACTTGAAAGATACATGTGGGTGAAAGATAAACTGTGATCCAAGGAAATCTTACTCTAAACTAGATTTAAATATACAATTAAGTAGACTCTCAAGTTACTTCATCTTCACACTTCTACTGAAGATAAGCCAAATTCTCTCAAGCAGTGTAAAGATTTGAGTGCTGCTTATTTTCCAAATTGCAGGACAACAAACTTGCCTCCCTCATGAGCCAGGCTTTGATCTCCAGGAAAATGAAGCATTAGGAATAATACCACATGTAAGATTACATTGTATTTAATTCCAGATGAGAGCAAACCCAGTGGAAAGCAGTGCACAATAAAAACTCTGTTATACACTGTCTGCTAGAGCTGCCCTGGTCAGGCCTTTCAAGGGAGAATTTGCTGAGAGAAGAATGAAATACACAAGCAGTTCAGAGGCAGATTTAGCCCCAGGTGGCTGTGAAAGGAGGGTCTGCAAAAAGCCTGGAGGAGCCCAGGGAGATGTGAGCTACCAGACGTACCTGTGATGAAGGCATAGGCTGCCAGGAGGTTGCTGAGCAGGGCCATCTCCGTGCTGACACCCACGGGCTCCATGCTGCTGCTGCTGCCGGGCGCCGGCGGCTGTGTCTCATCCACAGGGAGCAGGAGGGGGGTGTTGTCTACAGGGTAGAAAGTGGCCGACCTCCCTTTCTTCTTCTCTGCTTTGACACAGAAAGGGAATGAGGAATGTAGAACGTGACCCAGCCCTATCCTGCCTTATCCCCACCAGGTCAGCATCTGTGTTCAGAAATCTGGAGCGGCTCGACAGGGAGCTACCCAAATTTAGCCGTTTTTGAGGGGTAACTAAACCTTCTCAAGCAGCTTCAGCTGAGCACATACCCCATCTGCATCCAGGCATCATCATCTCTCCCCCATCTCGTGCTCTTTCATGTCACCACGTAGACACACCCACCTATGCTACAGCAAATATATAATCGGGTTTCTTTTCTCTTATGTAAATCAAAGGAGCCTTTATCAACAGCGGGTTCAGCTAAGCTTGTAAGGAGGACTGGAAAACACAGGCAGAGCCCACAACCCTCTGCTGGTGTGGTGCTGTAGTGATCCATCCACACCTGGCAAACAGACGTGCTTTCTCTCCAGCCTTCGCGGGGAAGGGCAGACCTGAGTTTATGACTTCCTTCAGAAGCCTGCTCGTATTGTGTTTCACCCAGACACCATTTCCCCTCTGGAGAGGTGAGTGAACATGGGTTAATGATTTGATTTTATTTGTTGAAGACTGGAGCTAAGGAGGCAGTTCATTCCAGGAGGCTCAAAGGGACCCTTTCAGACCTTATCAGCTCGCTGTTGAGGGCTCCCCACACCCTGATCTGCAGGCAGACACCCCCACTACTCACAAAACAGTAATTGTTTTCAACACAGGAAAAAGTCAGTGCACAGGATCCAGCTCCATCATCCATGTGAGTTTTTAACTGTAGTTATCACAGATATTCAGGCTCCCTTCCCTGCGTGTCTAGTTCTGGCCAAAAGCAAGCATCACTCTGTAAAATCACAGACTTGCACCTGGCTTCCACTTATCTGCAGGTATTAAATTTAGGATACTGCCAGCTCCATCTCCAATGATGCCATCAGTGCCATGCAAGCAAAGGCATTCTGTCAGGAGTCATGATGTGAGATGGTCTTTGTTCCTTGGCTGCCTGATCCATCTCCTTCCTTTCCCTGCAAACCCAGCAGCATGAGACATCACGTTCAGCTTCCCGCTGTGGGTGCCAGGAAGCAGCTCAGCCCAAGGAAGCAGTAACAGAAAGTGAGGGGTGTCAAAGAGAACAGGTAATACTGGATGGAGAGGGACTGAGGGCAGGAATGTGCATGCAGTGATGCCAGCTCCTAATCTGCCTTGAGGAGAACCAGGGGGGGATGGATGTCCAGGTGTCACTGTGAGGCATCAGCCCCAAGGAATGTGGGCACAGCTGTACCTCTGCCACTGAATAGCTGCATGGCCTTGGGAAAGCCATATGTTCAAGGCTACCACGGTGTTAATGGCTGGCCTTCAAGCAAAGTGTTTAAACACAAGTGCTTGGGTGTCATATCCCAAAGGGTAAAATGTCCCAAGAGCCTCTTTCTTCAGGAGAATAGAGATCACTGGAGATCTCTTGTGCAAATGGGACACAGAAGGTCCAAGGGCACATTCAGCAGGAAATCAATAGCAACATTTCAAGTTTTTTTAATTCTGTATTTTTTAAATTCGGATAACATCCCCTCTAATCTCTCCTTTATTCTCCCTGTCTGGTAAATCTGCCTGTACAAGTGTTTGAATTTTTCCCTACCACTCCCTGCTCCAAAGAAATGCATGGAAGCGGGGTAAATATTTCATTTCTAAAAACTTAACCTGAAACTTGGATATTTCAGAGCATCTCAAGTAGCACCATGCATCTAAACTAAGGCAAGAGAATCCAGCTATTAGCTGATGAATAGCAGAGGGTCATTCAGCTCTCCCCACAGCAGACACTTAAAGCTTGGTGTATTTGCTCATACACAGACATCTAAGACACCCCAGGGTCAGGAGGACATCCATGCAGAGATGGCAGGTATGAGAAGGGATGTAGGGGAAATGCTCACCCTTCTAGAAGCTAGGTGAACACCCCAGGTCATCACAAATGATACATTTATATGGGGGTAACTGAATCCTGCCTGAGATGTCTCCTGGCTGAGGTCTGGCTCTGACCTAGTTTATGTAAAATCCCGTCACAATCGAGGAAGATGAAGGGCACCACCAGGATATAATCTCATACCTATTTCATATGTCAGATGGACACCACCTATGTTGGGTGTGGAGCAGCCCTTGTAAACCATGTGCAACAACAGTGTCTTTAGGAGACAGAGTAAGGGATAACTCCTCTGGAGATGTGAGATGTAAGAAGAATCCTTTATTTATTTTCACTTCTAACTTGTCCAAAGAACAGATGCAATCAAACACATTTTTAAATGAATGCTCGTCTGCACACACTAAACTCCAGCAAAGAGCACCACAAAACCACAGAACTGGTTTTATCACTGGCAGGACGGTACAAGCACAGACATGGAAGACAGAAAACGACTGGACTTACGCAGGAGGGAAAAAACAAACACACACAATTTCACAAGGGCCATGTGTTGTTATGTGTGGTTCTGTGTGGTTCCCTGGTCTGCCATTCATGTCAGGATCATACTAAAAGATATTCCCTTTCCTCCTTGCTAGCTTTGAAGACTTGTCAATGCCTAATCAGCTCACTACTACTGGTTTTCTCCTCACCGCCCTTTCTTAGCTGTTTCCAGTCACTTGAATTGGAAACTCTGTGAGTTTACACCAAAGCTGAACAAAATTCTTTCAGCCAGCAGTAAATTTGCCCAACACCGCAGTATAAGCACAGGAGAGGTTATTCATGATACCAGGCTGACGTTAGCAAATAGTTTTAATAAAGGAATAAAGCAGGAAGGGAGATTACAGAAATTTCAAAGTATTTTCTTTTGTTATTTTTGAAACATTCTTCTAGCTTTTAATTTCAAAAGGACATCTTTGTTTGAAAAGTGCATATTTTGAAAGTGAATGAATAAACTATGTGAAAACTAAACAAAAGGTGTCCTTCATAGAAGTAAAATGTTTAGATGAGTGGAAATGAGTTCAGGATATTTTTCCTTGCTTAAAGGAATCTCCAGGATCACAATACTTATTTGGGGCTAGCTCAAAACTCTTTTCCTTGACAGTTTTTCACTAAGGCCTCCAAACAGACAAACCTGTTATTGCCAGTTCTTATTTATTTGTGAATTGACTATCCAAGCTGTGGATTAACTTTGCCAGGAGCGTAGACAGAGACAAGCTCTGCCCATACCCAGCCTCAAGCTGAATCTCTGGGAGCACAGACTGGGATTTTCAGTAGTATCATAAACCATCTCCTGCATGTTGGGAAACAACACAAAACCACCGAGGAACCCAACACGTGCTCACCTGTGCTTTTCCTTTATTCATACACCACCCCTTCCTCCTACTCACCTATCCCTAGAGATGGCTAAGATTTGACTTCATGCATATCTCTTCACTTTGCATTTTATGAAAATAGCATGTATTTCAAAGTTCAATTGAAAACTTCTCTGTCCCCCATGAGGCAGATCTACTGTCTCTGCCCTGTTTTTTTTTCTCTGCCACTGTATTAGACAGGTCTGGAAGGTATTTCTGTGATGAGTTTGGACATGCATGGCCATGACTGCTATTCCAAGAAATCCAGTGTTTCTTGAACAGTTTCACAGTTCACTTTAGCCTGTCACTGGTCACATCTTGAAGCTGTCACAGCCCTTTTCTGACGGTGACATGGCTGGGATTTAGGAACAATACAGAAATCCAGAAAGGGGGAGATGGAAAGGAACAGGTACCACAACACCGTTAGGTTAGAGCCAATGTCAAAACGGTCACAGCTACCTGGGAGAGCTCGCTCTATGTTGGAAGGAGAGACATCAGAAAGGAACACGCCGTCACCTATAACATTGGGGTCAAACACTCTTGGCTGCAGCGGAAAATGTGGCTTCTGATATCCTTGGTGATTGGTTGGTCTTGCCTGAGTTTCATGCAGAAGCTTCTTGGGAACTGAAAGAAAGGTACAAGAAGAACATAGTTGTTAGACTGAGTTATTTCAGCTGGTCAGAATGAGAATTGTCACATTATGCTACAGGCTCAGCTGACAGTTAATTATACCAGCCCAAACAGACACTCGTTTTCCACTGTGATGAATGCTCTCCAAGTGCCAGCAGAGAGGCATTCAACGAGAGAATGCTGGAAACTATAAAGTGATTAAGATACTGTTTATTTACAATTAAGCCTTGAGACTAGGCTAAGGATCAGATTCAGACGTTCTATTTAGACACTCATCTTAGGAACTGAAATAGAGCCTAGTAAGCCAGGCTTTGGCCTCAGCTCTAGGTTCAGAGTACTCCAGTTAGAGCTCTCTGTTCCTACCACGACAGCAGGCTGGACAGGATGCCCTATAGCAATGGGGGCTATAGCTATGCCTGAAATCCTGCCTCTCTCCAGCCATCAAGTTGCTGGCTCAAGACTGAACATCAGAAGTTTCTGTCCACTCCAGATTCACAAAACCAGACTCTAGAGGATGCTGTATACTTGAAATCATAAAGTTTAAATCATCCACCACAAAAATAAATTCCTGCTGTATAAAACCCTCCCGACCCTGTGAGATCCAAAATACACTGTTTCCCATTGGGTTTTAGGCTGTAAGTAAGATAGGAAAGGCCCTTTCTCCATTCCCACCATCCTGAAGAACATGAAGACTCAGCTAATCCCTACTGCTCTCTGTGTTTTGTCAGCCACAGAATGAGCAATATGCAGGTGAAATGATGGGTTAATATGTGACAGATTTTTTGGACGTCTGCGGTCTCTTCTTTGGACCAAAGTATGCCCTAATAATAGGAGTATTTTCTCCTCCTTGATGTTACATGGCCAGTTCTTCAGCTGTACAGCCAGGTGTAGAAATCAAAGCTGGTGTAGCTACCTCAGTGTACACCCACTGAAGGTGAATCCACACAGTAAATTCACTAATTTGCCCTGTAGGGACAAAGAATGAAGTAATCTACAGAGCTGAACCAGTTCTCTGCCTCAGTCACAGCCAACACCTGAGGCTACTTCAAAGCAAAGTGCTTCTCCATACAAAGAGAAGAAACATATACACAGGTCATTCGCTTCAGAAAGTAGAGGAATCAAGTGATGAAAGACAAAAATAAATTAAAACTCTCATGGGAGAAAGATTTATTTTCCCTGTCAGTGACTATACATTAATGCATAGCAGACAACCAAGACTTTAGTGTGCTTAAGACACAGACTGTTGAGCACTAGGCACAAGTTCAGTCAATCCACATGAGCTTCAAGAGAAGATTTCTGGGATGCTCATTTCCCCTTTCTTCAAGTGTAACACCACCCTCCTCTCTCATTCCAAGCAGGCTGCCACTTCCCAGTGCCTCAGTTTCCCCAGGGCTCCACTTGGGATCGTGTTATCTCTCATCTCCACCCTTCACAGGGGCGTGAAGAAGCGCAATTAAAAATGCAAAGCACTTTGAGATGCTTGGCAGAAGCTTGAAGGAGGACTTGGAAAGAGGGCAACTCTGGATCAAAAAGGAAATTCCTGCCTGCCCCCTACAGCTAATCAGCTGCCAGACTGGAACAGGAGATTTAATCACATCCATTAAATTTGCCTGCATCACCCACCACATTACTAGTGGGTGAAGTGATCCAACCACCTTGTTTACATTGTGTTCGACTTACTGTCTTTGCTGAGGCAAAGAAAATTGTAGCTAGATTTACAGACTGACCTCTCGTATTAGGCTGCCAGGACATCAGCGCTGAAGTTCTTGCATTATTAGTAGAGTCATGCTAGGTCAGGAAACAGAAAACCCCTCAGCTCCTGAATATCAAAGAGCTGGCACAGCGGTTTCTAGCGAAACCTGAACTGGCAACAGTTGGAAGACAGCAAAAAAAACACATCTCCTGGTAGGAACCAGACAGGAATGAGGGGGACACCTGTGCCAGGGAAATATCAGAAAGTCTGCAGAGGAGGTGGGTAGAACAGAGATTATCCTGCAAACCATAGCTAGGGAGAACTGCTGTTCTGGGTGCCTAATTTGAGGCACCCAAAAGGATGCAGAGGGCATAGGGTTTGGCACCCTCCAAAAATAAAGAGTCCTATTGCTGTATCTCAGACTGAGGACCTGATAAGCATTTAAAAGACACAAGACATTTTCCTTTATACACTTTTCACCCAAACTGTATCCCAATAACCTGTAGATGGTCATTCAGTGAAGAAAATGAAGCAAAAGGCTTTCATGTTTCAGACTTCCTCTTCTTCATAAACATCTCCTTTACCTCTCAGCATTCATGACCATCTCCAGGGCACAAGGCAGGCTGGGTGGACCTGCATTTTTCATGGAAAAAGTGACACTACCAGACACACATTTGAGTGAAGTAGGGGAAAGAAATACCATTATTTTCTAAGCGCGCCCAAAGAACTGAGATATGGCTTTTCCATCTTGGCATCTGTGCCACCATCACTTGAATGCTACCTACAGGATCATGGGAGGAGTCAGGTAAAGCAAAACATTGCTAAATCAGTCAGCAACTAGTCAGCGGCATCCCAAGGAAGAGCAGAGATGAAGAAGTATTCAAGGAGAAGCACTGAGAGAATTATGGTCACAGCACCATATGGAGTAGGGCTGTGCTGTGATCTCTTTGGGATGGCTGAGGAAGTAAGAACACTATCAAGTAGTCATTTGGTGCCTTAAAACAGAGGTGGCTGTGAGGACAGATTCCCAAAAGCAGGCATGTACATAACATTTGTGGTTAACATACACTTTGATACTTTCAAAAATCCCAAGAGGTGCTTTTCTTCACTTTAGCAACTAGATCCCTTTAAAACTCTGGAAGCAACTTAGTGAAGCACAGGATGTCTACAGCACATAACCTTGGACTTTTCCATTTCAAGGAATCATTTTTCTCTGTGGACTCCATAAACATCTAGAGTACATTTTGCCAGGAAAGGCCCATCTTTGCAAAGAGTACACAGAGAGATGGCATGCAGCAAGTCTGCTCTTTTTCTAGTTTATATGATGCTTAGCCGATATACAGCTTTCTTTTGATTTAGAAAGACTGTGAAATGGAAAGCCTTTCTCAAGTGTAAAATACCTCACAATTTCCAGTTAGCTCCTGTGTGGCAGCCAACTCCACAAGAAAGATTAAACATCTGCTTCCTTTGAAATGCCCTCCTTAAATTCTCCAGAGAGGAGTGCATCTGACACAAAGCATGGCATGAGTTGAAGCAAAGTGTCAAGGAAAGTTATTTATTATTAAAACCACCAGAAAAAAGTACTGAGGATTTTAGTCTTATCTTAGTATTAAGAACAGAAATCCTAGCAGGGAAGGGTTGGCACTTGTCCTGCTCCATGCAATCAAGCAGAGAAGTTAAAGCAACTCAGTCAGCAGAACGAGTGATGGATGTGGACAAGAGGAGAAGAAACAGCTTCAATGAAAGTGTTAATACACCTTATAGTCGGGAGCCTTGCACCTAAAAATGCACATGAGAAATGTGCTGGGATCATCTGGCAGAGAGGAGATGAGTTGCTCTGGGGACCTCTAGGGACTTTCAGTCTCTCAGGGGGTAGCAGACAGCATTGAGATGGGGGTGTTTACCAAAATGATAAAATTCTACAGCAACTTGGGCTGTGCATCTGAGAAGCACAGGCAGAGACGTAACTTTTCAGATGGCAAGCCCTGCTCAGCCACCCATCCTGAGGTTCAACTCAAACATCACCACATGAATTCCATATCAGCCAGGACTTGATCTGCAGACAAAGTGTCACCATTGCTGTGACACTCCATGAAGGAACCTGCAGAAGTTGGTTCTAGGTTATAAATCTGCAAGGGAGCTTTTGAATCAACAGGTTCATTCCTCTGCTATTACAGGCTTTCAAGTCTTTATATAATCCCTCTGTGTCTGTTTTAAAAGCAATCCCAGCTCCCACTGCTTATCTGTCCAAATCAACATCATGCCTGCAATAATTTATACCAGTTCCCAACTCAAGACCTGCATTACCCACTTGCAATGAATTAATGGCACCAATCTCACAACAAAACCTCTCCTCCGCTGCCTGGCAGCCTCCCCCCACTGCAGAAACAGGCGTGAAGGAAAATCAAAGCCAGAGTGTGCTCTCATGGGCAGAGCAGATCCATCAGAGTCCGTACGAGCAGCCAGCAGGACAGTGTGAAAAGGCACATGCTGGTGCTGCTGACAGTATCCTTATTTGTACTTGGTGGAGACGCCTTCTGCAGGAATTTTCACACAAGCAGTTTCTTGTGTGGCCAGAAAACCCAGGGATGATGAAATGAAAAAGTTACTGTGTCTACGAGCAGCAACATTCCGAATTGCAGTGCTACAAGATGGAAAAGGCCAGTCACTACCTCGCCACTGTTCATTAGGGGCAGAGAATCACAGACTGGTTTGGGTTGGAGGGGACCTTAAAGATTATTTTGTTCCAAGTCCCCTGCCACGGGCAGGAGCACCTTCCACTATCCCAGGTTGCTCCAAGCCCCATCCAGCCTGGCCTTGAACGCTTCCAGGGATGGGGCAGCCACAGCTTCTCTGGGCAACCTGTGCCAGTGCCTCACCACCCTCACAGTCAAGAATTTCTTCCTAAAATCCAATCTAAACCTACTGTTTTTTAGTTTAAAGCCATTCCTCCTTGGCCTGTCATTACATGTCCATGTTCCTCCACAGGTTTCTTGTAGGCCCCTTTCAGGTACAAAAAGACCATAATGAGATAATTTGCTGTGTTTCCTATGTTGATCTATCTAGTTTTAAACACTCCAGTCCTGGGGGTTCGACCAATTGCCACAATATATTATTTTCAGAGGAATACTGCTCTTTCTGTGTAATTATTTTCCAATGTTGCTGAATGTTTCAATTTAAGCACATATATTATTCTCCTAATCAAAACATTTGATGCTATTGCTCCCATATTTTATGGATGGGGAATTGGCTCAGAGACAGAGTTTTGAAAGTGTTTAAATATCAAAATGATTTGTCCAATCTCACAGAGGGAGTGTGTGCCAAAGAAAGGAAACAAGCTTAGCCTTGCAGTCAAACCATTCCCTCTCTTTGCTAATTTGATCATTTGGTGTTTTCTGATGCTTGCTCTGTCCTAAACATGCTTAAAGACTTCCACTCCCAGGAAGCAATTATCCCCCGACCTCCATCTTCACTGGATATACGCATCAGTCAGCTGGAGGGGGTCAATGAAAGCTCAGTGTTAAAAACATACAGACAAGGGGGTTGTCATTCTCCAGTACTCTGCTCTATATTCTCCTGTGCATTTCCAGCCCACAGGGTTTGCTCCCAAAGCTCAGTATGATTAAAGCAGATCTGCAAGACCTTCAGCAAACTCTTCTGAGCATGCTTGAAGCAGAGCACAATTTGAACAAAAACATGACTCCCTCACCAAGGAAAATTACAACCAAGCCTTTTATCTGGGCAGGTTGGGGCCAGGAACTGTTGGTGTTCAACATATTTTTAAAATAATAATAATAAAAAAATCCTCGTGTGAGTAAACACGCAATATAAACTACTGCATGTTTTTAGAGGTAGCATGTATGAAAGACTCCTGTTTGAGACTTGAAAATGCACAGCATTCAGCCTGAAATGGAATCATTCATGATTCCAAGTTGTTACAAGAAAGCAATTCCTTAGCACACATGTATATTGTTCTCTCAAACTGCAGAACTAGAAAGTGGTTTTTGTGCTGTAAAACCTAAATTCACTAAGC
This sequence comes from Callaeas wilsoni, assembly GCA_013398955.1. Lineage (NCBI taxonomy): Eukaryota > Metazoa > Chordata > Aves > Passeriformes > Callaeidae > Callaeas > Callaeas wilsoni. Next base: position 164,559 of record VWPU01011850.1, read on the forward strand.
AGTCAGTCAACAATACCTATTAAAATAATGGATTTTGGCTGTGCCAGACCACAAAATATCACAGTACAGTCAGAGAGCAAGAAGGAAAAATCCCATACAAAAGAAGAATCTGCACCTGGTGACAACAGTAACACCAATATGTGCTGGAAACATGGGGGTGGAAGATGATCGTTTGATTAACAAAAGTAAATTGAGGCACAGCCTACCCCCTTGGCTTTATCCCAAGGGTCTCGGACATGGCCAAGGAACAAGTTGAAACCTCTTCCTGCTATCCATGCCCCATCTAGCTCAGGGCCTCACATGGAAAGAGGTTTTGCCTCTTCTCATGATTACATGTGTTGTGTCAGACATCCAAAGCCTACCTCCAAGTCCTGTCCTGCCACCAGACTTTCTGACAGGGGGGGATTTTTGGTCAGATATGAGTATAATCACCTGATAGGAGATCATCAGATCCTACAGTTCTCAAATGTCTCCATGAGCCTTGGAAAAGGCTGAGTGCACTTGACATCAGCTCTGTACCTCGGCTGCAAAGCCATGTCATACCATCCTATATCTTATTTAGAGTGAAGGTACAATACTGTTTAAACAGGAAGTGTAAACTGTCCCAGGAGACATGAAGGGACTTTCTGCAACAGACCATAAGTCTGAAAGTTGGGATTTGATCAACAAACTGCCATGAAAAACCTTCAGTCTCACAAAAAATCCCCAAACACCAGATCAGAGACTTAACAAATGCAAGTGATCCAGACCTCAGGTTCCATCTCCTTCAGTTATTTTGAAAAAAGCATTTTTTTCAGCCAGCATGGATATAGGCTGCAATCCTGAAACCGAATGCAAGCCCAAGAGCAAGAGGGAGTTCCTGAGCCTGCTGCAGGCGTGTTTTCGGTGCGTGGTGTTCCAAACCACCAATAACAAGGAAGTGACTCATGCCTATTACAGTAAGGCCACTTCCAAGCACCATGCAGAAAGCAAGTGAGACTGTCTGGGAAAAGAGCCCTGTCACAAGCAAAGCCACCTACACCTCCTCGAGCCCACAGCTTGCACCAAGGCCCTCCCTCCAGGCTCCGCCCGGAGTAGGAATCTGTCTGTTCTGCTGGTGATTTGGGGGTGGTGGGAAGTGGTACAATCTGGGATGTCTGACACAACCCATACAAACTTTCAGATCACTCTGCCAAGACTCCTCCTGAGACAGCCCAGATGCTTTGCCTTTTACTGTATCTCCTGGCAGCAGCCAACTACAGAAGTGTTGTGCAATAAGGATATAAATATAATACAGACAACCCTTTCTCTTGTTTGTCCTCCACAGAAAAGGACATGCTTATCCTTTCTTCATGCAGCTGCAATCAGAGAAGTGATTTCAGAAGTGGAAGCAATTCCAGTCCAGAAACAAAGCCCGTGGAACACAAATTAGCTCAGCCTCACCATTCCTCCCAGTGAAATCCCTCGCAGGTAGAAGGCCCAGTGATGTGAGAGGCTTTGGGAGATGAAGGAGATTTAGGAAAGGCTGCACCTCCAACTGAGACTCCACGGGAAAGAGACAAACAGGAACACCATTCCCTCCCAGGCTCTCCTCCTCCTGCACAGGGCAGCAGAACACTATTCCCTGACTCCTCTGATTTCTGCCTGCCCAGAAATGCAATAACCTTATTAAAAGATCCAATTCACCTAATCTGGGAACTCAACCCAGTCATGCCCTGTAGGTACCTAAGGAAGAAGTCCTCCTTAAACAAGGTATGTTCCTAAGCTCCCTGTATCATCAACAGTGAAAGGTGGGTGCCTTTGAAAGCCTCCGGGGAAGATTCTGTCTACTTAAATTTAGGAGCCTAATTAGGGATAGTTAATGAATCATAATGTTACCTTTGGATTAATTCTCCTGAGTGTATCTGAGTTGAAATCTTACAAACGGCCTCACATCTTTTACTCAGATATTTTTCTTCTATCTTAAACTTTCCAAATCTGAATTTGAAGCTATAAACACCTTAATTTCTATCCAGTGATGCATGTGCGCGATCTATCCACAGGCAGTTTTCCTACTGCTTTCATAGCCATGAAAGTCAGCTGTTCTTCTTTCATCATCTGAAATGTAATAACAGAATATGAAGCATCTACTGCCAGCAACTCATAAATCTGCTGCTTGATGTGGCTTTTGGTCTCCAAAGGGCACAAGGGAAAGAATTGCATGCACCAGTCTGCTCCCTACTAGTTCTATTTGGAAAGAAAAATGGATCAAAAGGAAGAAAGCCTTGTAAGAGATACCTGCAGATACAGAGTTGCTTTCATCTGGTAAATTTCTGCCTGCTCCCAAAGTCAGGAAAGTTCTGCATTTTCACAAGACAATGCATCTTGAGGAGGATGAGTCTCAACCTGATTCTTGTCCAAATTCCAGCATGCTCAGCTACATCCCACCATGGGACCTTTGCCACCACAGCTGTAGGATCTCTCTGGTTGCATGGCTGCATCACATCTCCACTAGGCCCAGAAGAATCAGATTGATAAGGAAGTCGGGCTCATTCTGCCAGTCTTCCCTATTTCCTCTATTTGGGCTGCATTCATCACATACTTCCACTGGTACTTTGCAAACCAGCCCTGGCTTTCTTAGGCATTTAGGGAATACTTGTTTGTTGGTTTCTTCAGAGAGACTTATTACGAACTGGAATTTTACACAGTGCTCTAAATATATCCACTCCACTCTGGATCAAAGTAGAGTTACACTAAGTTTCGGATTTTGACACAATTCCTATTTCTTCTCCGTCAAATATTTAACACTGCAAGACTTTAGCTCAGCTGGTTAGAGCCTGGTGCTAAAAATGCCAAGGTTGTGGATTCAATCCCTGTATGAGCCATTCACTTAAGAGCTGGACTTGGTGATCCTTGTGGGTCCCTTCCAACCCGGAGTATTGTGATTACTCTTAAAATACAGAACTGTTTTGACATTTAGGCTATAGGGCTTGGCAGAAATTCTTTTGTGCAGCTTACGTATTTTTCAGAGAAGTATGTGGCACAATATGTGGCTCCCAGGAGGACGCAGACAGAGCAGTGAGTATTGTGTGTTCAAGTGTGGCTGATCCAGAGTCAGGGCATTACTCATGCAAGGAATTGCTCACTAGCATGGGGGAGTCTCTGTGCTCAGGATGCCAGCACATACCCAAGTGGTTTCAGCCCTGCAAGTTATCAGGAATCAGCTGAGCCACAGCAACCAATTCTGTAAAACCTGGGCCAAAAGACACTCTCTTGAATTTCAGTGAAAAGTGTACACAAACACTGTCAGGGAAGGTGGTCCTTGGAGGTCTTCATTACTGCGTACCCAAAAGCAGTGGTTGGGTGAGCATTACCCATCACTGTGAAACACTTAAATGAGAGCCAGGGCAAGGATATCCAAGATACAGCAGGAAGAAAGGGATGGAGCAAAAGGCCAGAGGTCCTGAAACACTCTAGATCTGATGGGAAGCCATGCTAGCCTCCACCAAGCACAGGAGAGGAATGGCAGGGGAGCAGAAGCCCAGGCAGGAAGGGAAGGTACCAGGGAAAATAACATCGACAGCTACATTGCACTGCCCAAATATTTTAATAAAGCGTAAGAAGCCTCATGCTTCAGCATCTGAGCCAACAACTGGCCTGATATGATCCAATCACTGTATTCCAAGAGTTAGGAATATCATTTCTCCTCCAAAACTACTGACCAAGATAGATATTTAGGGGATTTCCTGTGCTTGTTTCTGAAGCAATGTCACCCACCCTGTAGTCTACTGACCACTAATGACCTGTGAGACACCAGAAAAGCAATCCAGAAAAAAAACTAATTCAAAGAGAAACTACAAGTAGCATATCTCTAGATGTTGACCCATGTTTTGTCTCAGTGTCTGCTGGCAGACACAGCTTGGAGATTCTTCCCATCTGCTCTCCTTGCCTAATTAATATGTTTGTAATTACAGCAGCAAAATGATACTCTGTACAAAAATATTTTCTTTTTATCCAAGTGCTACTTATCCAAGAGTGTGTGCTAGTTCTGTATCAGTTCATCAGCTTTTCCTCTCTGCAATCAAACAGCAGAGAACTAGACAAGGGGCTAGAAGTTTTTCCCAAAAAGATAGCAGTGCCTTGATAGCAGGAGCTGAGGAATGTCATCAGAAAGCAGCTGGTAACCTTTGCCATTAAAGGCAGTGACTTTGTCTGGTCACATGTTTGACTTAGTGTGGCAATTCCCAGGATCCCATGAGACGCCCAAACTGGAAACCCTGCACAGGGAAAGGTTATCAATTGCATTGGAATAAAGATTAGGAGTGAACAAAACTGTGAAAGGCAGCTACAGTGCTAAATGCCCTTCAGTTATGCACAGATGAAGGCAGATCAGCACTTACTGAATGAAAACACAGCTTAGTTTGAGACCCAGAAGTCAGTGTGGGGATCACTGGCTCCTCAGTGGTTCAGCACTTGGCTTAGAGAAGCCAGGCTACACTAACAAACTTGAAATCCAAGGATCTGTGAACAAAGTGGCAAAACTGTTTTCAATATAAATCCTTCCATTCACATGGTCATAACCTGTGAGACATCCTCCTTTGGGGCTGAGATTTCCTGAGCACAGTGGAAAGTTTGAGGAAAAACCCTATAGATGTTTTATAATTATGAGAGTATTAAGCCTCCCCTGTTTTTTCAAAGAAGTACATTTACAGGCAGAACCTCTCTAACACATAGCATCAGCTTTAAATAATCTGGCTTGAAGACTGTGAAAAGTTCTTTGCATGGTTTATGTATTTTATTTTATTTATTTTTCTGGTAGAAAAACACGTAGCATGCATCATCTTGCTTCCATGCATATCCCAAGGGAGCAGTAAGGACTGCAAGCCCAAATCTTACTACAATTGCTACTGTGAGTAACTGCCAGTTTTGTGAAACAGCAAATTATAGTCACTTTCCTGACGCCACATAAAAGCAGATATGCACCATGGAAAACAATGCCAGGGTTTTGTTATAGGTCGGTGAGGATGTTCCTGAGCACCTACCCCACGCTCTTATGCAACTTGCCCTGCAGCTGCAGTCTGAGAGCACTGGGAAGAAACTGTGGGAATACTCAGTGCTGGATTCTTGTGGCAGCTTTCCAATACTTAACAGTGATTTTTTTTTTTTTTTTTTAAGAGAACACAAAGTTTTTTAAAGCTAAGTGTTTGTTTCTATAAGGCTTCATGAAATATTCAGCAGGGACATTTCATGCACACCGGTCTGTTCTTTTCCACTCTTCACACGTGTTATTAAGATTCATTTATATGAATATCTCAAATGATACCTGGATTCATGCCACCTAATCGATGACACTTTACTGGGATGGGATGTGGTTAATTTGCCCCTCCATCAATTACACAGATAGGCTGACTAATGCCTCAGTTTAACCCCTCTGGTTAAATACCTACATTAGTGCATGTAAAGTTTTGCAAGACTGAGCTGCAAGCATGCAAATTATGTATGGATATACATTCAGGCGTAGGACATTGCTGCACAAAACGCTTCTCTCATTTATTCCGAAGTTAACAGAGCTAAACAATCCTGAATCAAATCCTGCTCACCAATTAGTACAGAAATTATTCCAGGACTACTTGGGGCTCCCTTGAGACCGCTCCAACAGGCTGGCAGGTCTCTGAAGATCCTGACTACTCAAATACTTGATTCACCAGGCTGCCACCCCAGCCAAGTCCCAGGGGATCATTCTGGGAAGGTCAGCAGTGCTCTTTTTCTGGTGGCCTTTGCTAAGCACTGCCCAGTTTCTGCCTGTTTGGGTAGCAAGGCCCATCCACTGGCATCGCTCCCCTTTCAAAATCACTGAATTCAATCAGTTAAAACATGTAAATGGAGACACATCTTATCCTGCCATGTGTTTGAAAGTGTTTCTTATCACATATTCCAAAGGAAATGCAGGTTGCTAACTCACAGCCAAGGAACTCCATACTGTAGGACCTCTATTTTTAGGCTTCCTTTTTGGGACTCTCCGAAAAAACCATGAAGACTTTAACACATACCTTTGCTTCTAGCAACTTGAACCCAGGGCAGAGCCTTTATCTGACATGCACTCAGTTTAAGGTGCCACTTCTTTCAAGTGGAATATAATGCTCTGTACTGCAGTATTTGTTCCCTCCACTGGATATCTTGAGCCCACCAAGCCTGATATCTTATCATCAGATAAAAGGATTAATCCAGCACAAAGAGGCTGTGAACACCTTTTGAACAAGTAAACCTTTAACAAACAAATTTCCTGGATGGGGGGATAGACAGGGAGGGTTTATGAGACCCTGTAAACAGCAGAGAAACTCATAAAGACAGTCCTTCAAAGTACTTCTGTCCCATGCTGGGATGACCCCACCTCATACCAAGGGAGCCACTGCCCATGTCTGTAAAGACACATGCTGCAGGATTTGCTCAGCTCACAAATAGGAGCTGCCAAAGGAAAATTAATCCCTATCAATGCAGCTGCACAGGATAAAATCTACCTCACAACCTGCTTGGGTTATAGTGACAAGACGTTATTAATTGCAATTCCAATAACCATCCACGTTACCTAAAATCTGAAGTAATCCACCTTAATTGCCTTAACTCTAATAACTGCATGGGATCATAACAGCTAGAGGAGAAAAATAGTTGTTAACTTGTTGACTGCCAGATGCAGACTGCTGATAGGAGATATATCAAATATTAAAGTATTAAAACTGACCTCAGCTTGGCAGGAGAAGGCTGTGATTCATGCCCATAACTCCTAGGCACAGGGGGAATACAACAAATAGTTGAACGAAGATCAAAGCGTTGGCTGTTTCAGTGGAATAAGACAGGAGATTAACCTCATTTACACTCAGGTAAACCTCCTTCCTAAATTTCTCCCAGTTCAGCAAGAACTGCAGCAAGTCCACTGTACAAATCTGTTACATCACTGCCTTGTTTAGACCTCTACTATTCCGTTAAAATCAATGTTACAGCAGAGGGTGAGAACTGGATCACTATTCTGTCTAGTCCAAGCTTTCCATCTTTGAGTTGTTTCAGACTTTTCTCTGTGAAAAATAAAGAACTTATCTTAAAAACCTGTATTTTAAAAAAGGTCTTGCATCGAAGCTATTTTTTTTCACCCTTGAGCAAATAATTCACTTCCAATTATGTTCCAGGTAATGGAAAATCTAAGACAAATAGAGTTCCAAGTGAGGTCCATTGTGAAAGAGACACACTAGTTACAAACACTGTATGGAGAAGAAATGGCATCTTTGTGCTTGTACAGCAGCTGGTGCAAGGAACTGCCTGCCCAATTTCCCAACAGCAACGCAAGCTCTGCAGTTTGCAGCCAAGTTTCACAGAGCTGGAAATCAAAACCCATCTTCAGGTGGGTCTCCCTACAGCAGGCTGATAAACAGAGTGAAATGGCTTCTTCAGGCGGGTCTCCCTACTGATAAACAGAGTGAAATGGCTGGAACATCATTCAAACTCAGGCATCTAATGGGACATATGAGCAGTAACTCTGATATCTCACTTATTTCCCAGCTTCTTCCAAAGGGAATCACAGCAGTTTGCACAGCGAGGTCTTGCACCAAGCCTCATGCAGCTTGTACCGGCCTGTAAATCTGCTGTCACAGGACTGAAAGGACAGAGGTGAGACGAACGCTCAGATGACTCTTCAAATAATCATAAAATTTTTTGGGTTGGAAGAGACCTTTAAAGGTCATCCAATGCAAACCCCTGCAATGAGCAGGAACATGTACCTTGCCTTGAAGACCCAGCCTATCTGTTTCCCTGCAGGCCAAGCAGGCAGTGAAGTGGTTGGTGCTGCTTGTTATGCATGAAGACAATGTACGCCCTCAGATTTTTTATTTCCCCAAATCGTCTTCAGAGGCAGAAAATATTCTTTTTCCTCAGTGGGGTCTTGATGTCATCTGAAGATTTGTTTTGTTAGCTTCTCCTGAAAGGTCAGAGACTAAAAATCCAGTGTCTACAGCTATCTGCTATCTAACAAGCACCTGGCTAAAGGAGGAAGAGGGATGCTGTGATCTGAAAAGGAGCCCACACATAGGAGGGATGACTCTACTCCCATCAAGCAAAGGGTGCCTGAAATCATCACACAATCACAGAAGCATCAAAATTGGAAGTGACTTTCAAGATCAATTAGTCCAACCATCAACCCAGCCCCACCATAATCACCCCTAAAACATATCCACATCCAGACACCTCTTGAACACTTCTAGAGAGTGATTCCACTACCTCCCTGGGCAACTTATTCCAATGCCCAACTGGTCCTTCAATTTTTTATTTTTTTTTCTAATATCTAATCTGAACCTCCCCTGGTGCAACTGAAGGCCATTTCTTCTCATCCTTTCACTTGAGACATGGTAGAAAAGACTGGCCCTCACCTGGCTCCAACCTCCTTTCAGGGAGTTGTAGAGAGCAGTGAGGTCCACCCTGAGCCTTCACACAAAGCACCCCTAGCTCCCTCAGCCACTCCTCATATGACTTTTTCTAGACCCTTCACCAGCTTCATCACCATAAACAATGAGGAAACCTGGGAAGTGGTCCTTCCGGTGTTCTGTTTAGACCTGTGAAGATTTTGCGATAGATAAAATAAAGATCATCTGATCCTTGAAACTGTTTACAAAGACACAAAGAGCATTAACCTCCACTCTTATATGTTCTGGAAGAAGTAAACTGTGGTTGCTGTTATGCAAGAAAATTAAACACACCATTCACCTGGTCCAGTGTGATCTTTGTGTTGTTAAACTCTCTTCACACTCAAAACAAGGTGACTCCATCCAAAATGCCTGCTGGGAACAGCATGTGGTCCCTGCTGACTTATAAGCCATGTCCAGACCATTCAACACAAAATGTCATTTCTGTAATTTAGCAGGATGGTCCACGGAGTTCCAGTGTCACAGGATCATAGAATTATGGAATCATAGAATGGCTTGGGCTGAAACAAACCCTAAAGAGCACCTAGCTCCAAGCCCCCTCCCATGGCAGGGATGCCACCCATTAGATCAGGTTGCCCAGGACACCACCAGCCTGGCCAAGGTGTCAAGAGCTGGGCTTTGGCACTATCTTGTTCATCAGTACAGATGTGCTCAGTGAAGTCCAGAGGTCAACCACAAAAATTGAGCAGCTATCCAAGCCTAGGAGGTCACTGCTGCTCCTCAGGGCTCAGAGCATGTGGGACATCACATCACAGGTCTGTGGCAGAACAACAGACACAGGACCCAATAATGGCCTGGAGATGTGTCAGGCCAAGCAAAGAGTTGAATTTGCTGCCTGTCCACAGCAAAGAAAGCTGGAATAGCCCTGTGGGACTGTACCCAGACACAGGGCCGTGACACATATTCAGCTCAGGGATGTTATCAGCTGTGTGTTATCTGAATGGACAGCCCTTTAGAAACACTGAATGCTGAAATGCTCCACAGGCAAAGAAGATGGCTGAAAAAATTTGCCTGGACTACTCTGAACTGTCCCTGCACACATTCCAGCTATGTCTGTGGCAAAAATACTGATTTATACAGAGGTTCCTGCTCCAACAGCCCATCTGTGCTGCACCATCTGCCCTCATGAAGCGGGACACATCTCTTCAACTTGTCGGAGCTCCATGGAGAGCAGCTCTCAGCATCCTCCAAGGATGAAGGGATTGAACTCAGCCAGCCCAAGCTGAACGTTCTTATCAAACTACTTTTATCAAACGACTTTATTAGCACAGCGTAGAGCTGCTACTGCCCAGAAACAGGAAGGAAATGCATTACCGCATCTTTCCCTAATGTCCTCTTGTCCTGTCAAACACAAGGAACACAAAGGTTGTGTTAGAGAGTCCAGCAGGCTCATGTGATTGCAAAAGGATTTCGTATTGGGCATCTCATCCATCAAAGATACCAGCAGGGTTTAAAGGAGAGATGGTGGGATAAAACAGTCTCCTGGGTCAAATTCAAGCCATAAATGTTGTTCCTTTTTATGTCAAAGGGAAGTCTTTGACTTTTAATCTTTCCATATTTCAGTTAAATGACGCAAATGACAGAGAGCTAAAATAGATGATAGATGCAAAGCTAAACCTCCCCCATGTTCTTGGGTTCCTAAGACTTCTCTTTTAAATACCACTACAACCACTCCGTAAAACTACAGTGGAACTTATTCTTAATTCATGCTTGTATCAATCACTTGATTTAATGAGCAAAGATTGCTTCCCATCAGTGCTTTTTTCCTGTACTAGAACCAACAGTAGAGATAAAAGATAACTTCCTATGCTTGTACTCTCAGCCCACAAACATCCCCATCTAGACAAGGCTTTAGAGCCACACTTGGACATAATAAATCATGACTACAGTTTTGCAAAAATGTGATGATATAGTCAGATATTAAAAATCCTTTTCCCTCTCAGTTTGACTGAGTGAAAGCAAAAATCCATTTTCTGATAGAGCTCCCTCAGGGCAATACCTCCAGCTCCTGAAAGAAGAGTGCCTTGCCTAAGATTGGATATTGGGAAGAAATTCTTGACTGTGAGGGTGATGAAGCCCTGGCATAGGTTGCCCAGAGAAGCTGTTGATGTCCTGTCCCTGGAAGTGTTCAAGGCCAGATCGGACAGGGCTTGGAGCAACCTGGGATAGTGGAAGGTGTCCCTGCCCATGGCAGTGGGTTGGAACGAGATGATCTTTAAGGTCCCTTCCAATCCAAACCACTCTGTGATTCTATGATGCTTTGATCTCTTACAGGCATGTTTTGCATTTATTTATTTTCTTGTATTTCTATTGGTATTTATCAGGTGTTTTTTAGCACAGAAGACTCTGTTTGTACTCTCAATAAAAAACAATAGAGGAAACAGTCAGAGAGAAATAAATCCGTCAGCACTGAGCGTGTGGAGCAGAGATACAGCTCTAGCAAGGTGATCACCCACAGACACAACAAACTGCATCCTCCCACTTCCAAAACAGGCAAAAACAGGCAGAGATTACAAGAACTGCAGCTCTCCTGAGACAGAAACCTTCCACCCAAGCTAAATACAGGTACAGTTTACCATGGCTATGCTCCCAGGCCTAGCTCCAACTCCTCCTGGAAATAGTTATTAATGGAAGTCTAGCCTCAAGACACCTTGACAAAAAGCTCAAGAGGATGTCTTTCAGTGGCTTCTGCTACTGTTGGCACATGAACACAGATGGACACAAGCCACCATGAAAGATGGACTGTCAAGAGAGGGATTAAAAGCCGGCTGTGCCATTAGTCCTGACCCAGCCTTCTTCAATCTCCTTTGTTCTGTGCTCCAGCTTTAACACTAATGGCAGCAAAGAGCTGTAAAAATACTGCTGATAAATACGGGCCTTAATCAAACAAAACACTTTTAACTATTTCATTAGGAATCATTTTATTTTTACAAATATAGGGAAAATTCAAAACAGTTGACTTCTTCTACATCCATAGGGTGGAAGTGACCACTGTGGAATTTGAACAGCTTTTGCTGAGGTTTCTGACTGCCAGGCCAGCATGACCTAGACCATGTCCTGGCCTCTTGGGAGGAATGTTTGGACACGGGAATTGCTCTTTTCCCCAGGTGGACACAATCAGTCAGGCATCAACAGATTGGGATTCAAGCACTACACAGATGTCAGTCAAAAAACATGCCAAAAAGGCAAAAGATTATGTCTGAGTGATGAATTAGGTGAAATGAATGTGCTACCCTTGTTCCAGCAGTCAGCAGGAAAAGTCACACTTACCAACAACTCTAACTGGAAGACTTGTTGGCTGTCGTAGTTTGAATGCCAAAAACATAATGAATGTCCCCTCTCCCCTGGGACGGCATGGCTCTCATATCCAGACATGGTCCTTTCAAAGCAAGCTTGTGACAGGGAGGTGACGTGTGAAGCTGACACGGCTGAGACTGTGTGATTTCTGCTGACAACCAGTGCATGTCTACCCCAGGCTACAGGGCTGTCGGCTCCAGCCTTCACCAGTCCCCATTTGTAAGTCAAATGCTTAACGTTATAAACTATTTAAAGACTGGTCCTGCATGTCTGCCTGCAACAGATCCAAAGAGTGTAGCAAAGGATACAAGCTGGTGACCCAAAAAACCCAAAGTAAATTTGATTTGCGTATTAGAATAGAATATTCATTCCATTGCCATACATGCACTACCATCACATCTGATTGAATGTATCCTTTCTCAAGACGAAAACGTTTCCTTTTAAAGTCTTCAGACAGCCTTGGTCCACAGCGGACAATTACCAACGGTTTCTCCTCAAAAATGAACCCAACCAAAACATGTCCCAAATACATAGTACGTTGAGCCTACGGACATGTTCCTCCCAGCCACCAGGTCTTAGAGGTGCACTGGCTCACACCACAAGCACTGTCAGCTCTCAGAGCAACCACAAAAGATGGGGTTGGATCTGGCCCTCCACCTGTCTGGGTGCTCCCAGCTGAGTGCCTGGATACCTGGCCAAAGCACCAGGAGCACAGCACGGAGCTTTGTCATGAGTTTAGAAGAAATTTTAAACACTGGATTTCTGGTGTGAGTCACTAATTGCTGCATCAGTACAGGCTTCAGCTGCTATTCCACCAGAATGGAACTCCAGCGCATCCTACAGAGCTCAGCTGCAGGGTCCTCCCAGCACTGAGCTCCCTGGTGTGCTGGCACTGCTGCTGTCGGTCCTCCTTGCAAACCGAGGAGGGCCAGGGCATTGGTCCAAGCACTAGCAAATGATCCTTTGTAGACTTTAAATGTTCAAACGGTGCTCGACAGCAACTTGGCCCATGCCAGCTAGCGCTCTCCCCAGTAACAGCTGGCCGTAGACTGGATCGTTGCCCTCGGGTAGTTGGGATACGTGTGACTGCCCTGTTTTGAAGGAAAAACATCTGGCTAGATGCAAGTCCTGCTGTGTCACTCATCCCTAGGACAGAGGGACTTTGCTACGTTTTATTTCACAGGACAAGTGTAGTCCCTGTGCTCTGAGCAGTGCCCATTCATCACCATTCATTAACACCTAACTCAACAAGTTTTGGTAAGGAGTAAGACCCCCAGCACAGATGCTCATACCTTCCCATTTGCACAAGAGAGAGCAAGCCAGAGTCTGAGCTGATTTAAATTGTCCTGAGAAATCTGGCAGGGAGTCCTGTGCGGCAGAGTGAAGCCAGCTGGAATGTCAGGCTTTCCACACCACACTCTGTGTACCCAGCCAAAAATCACATGTGGGTAGCGTCACCAAAAACCAAACACCTTCTCCTGTCCTGCCTCAAGTTCTGTGTGAAAACAAACGTCCGCCTTCACGGTTGGAAAACTCATATTTCAAGGTAGAGTTTTGTGCTTCAGGAAAAAACATCCCAAAGCGAAAGAGCAGCATTAGCTTTGGCACTGCTGAGGAGAAGTCCACGGAGAGTTCGACTGGCAAACAGTCAGAGGAGAAGCACAGCAAATCCTGGCCCTCAGAACAACACACGACGTGGGTTTAGGCAAGTCACTAGTTCAGCCTGAGGCAACTGCAAATTAGAGCCGAGTGTAGCAGAGAAGCAGGGCTGGAAATGAGTTTGCTGGGTCATCTAGTCTACCCTTCTAGACCCGTAGCAGGATCCCATCTAGCTTGCTTTTAAAGACCCTCAATGATGCAGACCCCACGATAAACATTCTGACTTTTCCAGAACATCTTTTTCACCTCTATAATATTTTTCTGAATATAGAGCTTGAATTCCTTTGCTACAATTTATGCTCTTAGCCTTTTGTGCAAATTGATCAATAGGCAGTCATCCACATCTCTGCCACAGCCTTTTATGTGTCTGAAAACTGCTAAGCTACTCTCTTCCCAGACTTCTAATTTTAGGCTAAATGGCTGCAAATTAGGATTCATTTTACAATTGTATCCAAAGGCAAAAACAAGGCTGATGTCCTCCCTGGAACCATATAAACACAGTTTAAGGGGGTTCCTGCTCCAAAATGTTTATAATCAACACAGAAAATCAAGGGAAGATGAAAGTAAAAAGGTCAAAGAAATCTATTATTCCTATATCAAAGGTAGGAACTTGGTACAGAGAGACACATGTTTAGTCTTTTCAAGAACTCCCATAGCTGTAAAGGAGTTTACAGAGGGCTTAATACCTAACCAAATTATTGCATTTAAAAATGGGGTTATTTCTGCCTCTACTGAGCTTCTAGATAAACTATTTTGAATTACAACCTGAAAATGTATGAATGTTCGTGACAGATCTGGGAAACACAAACCAGATCCTCCAAGTGTCCCTCCAAAGCCCTAATCTCAAAACCATTCTTCCATGTGGGGGAAGCAGAGATGATTAATGGCATTTTTCAAGCTCTCCAAAGACCATATTTTTTCTACAGGAGCTTGAGACAAAATTATCGTTACTTTCCTGACACACTTACATGCAAGGCAAACCGTAACAATGAATACAAGTTGAAAGAATTCTGCATATCAAATTTACTGTACATGCAAATTTCATTCAGACAGAACCATTAATAATTGTCTGAAGGGTAAAACTTAAGATTTTCTAAAAAGGCCTTCTGAGTTTGTATGTGCATTCCTTATCATCCATCTGCTTTACTGAGCAATCACTCAGCATATTAATTCTTTTTTTTTTTACATTAGCACACACATAAATTCCCTGCTTGTTGCAATTTTATGCTTTAGCAACATTTTACATGCCCTGCACTGCCATGGTTTCAAATTCAAATAACTCACACAGGAGGGGCAAGCATAATTCCAGCATATCCACAGAACACCAGACAGTTTATGCCAATCTGGAGGACTGCAATATTAGAATTTATCAGACCCTGAATATATTGTAATAAATGTAAAGTTAATGGTAATAAACAAAAAAAACCAAACCAAAACCAAAACAACAGGGAATGGAATGCCTCTGAATAAGTACAAACCCTACATAGTTGATTTTGATGCGGGGTAGGATGTTGCATGTGAGGATGGAGTTAGACAAACAACTTGATGAAAAAATCTGGTCCTAAAAGAACCTCAGGGGAAGCAATAAATCTTGGATTGTTCAGATATGAAATATCCAAATAGAAAATCTGTTGCTGGTCATTAGCCACAGGGCGTGCTTGGGTTGATGACCTCAGTCTGCTCGTGCCCACACAACCATGGCAGCAAACCATCAGTCAGCAGAGCAGCAGGGCAGGAGCAGAGTCAAATCCTATCTAAAGGATGGAGTTTTTCTTCACTGAAAGGGTGGTCAGGCATTGGAACAGGCCACCCATGGAGATGGTAAAATCATTCTTGGAAGTGTTAAAAAAGGTGTGGATGTGGCACTCAGGGATATGGTTTAGTGGTGAACACAGTGGTGCTGGGTTAGCAGATCTCAGGAGTCTTTTCCGATTTTTTCTTGCAGTCTATTTTCTTTAACTTGAAAAAAGATTAATGAAGATACGGAGATGAGTTTTTCATGTGATTCAAGACCTGAAAAAATGCTTTATGCTGGAAAATGGAAACGGTCATGTTTACTGTATCAACATGGAGTCTGTGAAAGATGCCTTGATGTATGAAGAGTAGGAAACTGCCAGCTAGCAGTGAACAATTCAGTCATAGCACACTTCCCAAATTATAGAAACACTGCAGGTCTTAAACAGTCAGGATTGCTAATCTTTACTGTCATTGCCACAGGTGTCTTGTCCTTCTTATGGGTTCTCCAGACAAGGTCTAAACCCCAAGATGGGATGTGTTTATTGTACCAAGCTTAGCATAAAGGTGCGTGGATACGATGTAATTAGATTTGTATGTCTTACATCATGTTGGATGATCCCACGGTCTCTTCTAGCTTTTAAACTCCACAGATGAGCCTATGACCTTTATAAAGCACTGGATGTACTGGAGAAGATGTTTAAATATATGCGTAATGAGTTTCCCATTATGCTAAAGCATGCATCTTCAACTCTGTTTCTAACATCACTTAACCTCCTGTTTTTCCAAACGTGAACTATAGTCCCATACTATCAGCTCCTGCATTACTATTACTATTTATGTGCACACAGAGGTAGTGTTTCCTGTGATCTCAGCCCCATCAGACTCCTTTCTTTTCTGCCAGAATTGTCTGGTTCCCTCCCAGCTCTTCCCCACGTACTCATGCAGCCAACACTCTTCCTTCTCCTGTTCCCCCTAAGTGGTGTTCCCCTTGCTCTTCCACCCTGCTGCCTCTGAGGAATTTCCCCAATTAGACATCACTTCTTAAACTCTCTGCCTTGCTTTTGGCCAGCCCTCTGGGACTCATCTTCCTCCCAGTACACTTAGGGATAACCCCTCCTTAACTTTTAATCCTCTGTCTTTTCCCACCCCAGACATCCGAGACAGACAATTTAGGGCATCTTGCACCAGTTGTCCTGTATCCATGTATGTGTGTACAGTGGTAGCTGAAGATGACTGTAGGGTAAGAGGCTTTAGTTCAAAGCTCTTTAATTGCTATTCAAACAAAACCATCTAATTTAAAACCAAATTGGGCTAAAGCTAAAGGCTGATATTTTCAGTGTGGAGAGAGAAAGGCTGCATAACCATCTCAGCGTTCGTCCTGTTTCCCAACATCCTACTTGCTACCTGCTGCACATCCCTGCACATCTACAGTCTGCCCTGTAGCTGATCCCGCTTCGAGCAGGAGGTAGGACCAGAGCCCTTCAGGGCTCCCTCCCAACCTGCATTACCATATGGCAAGTGATCCTATGATCCTATTTCATTGCCTGTTTGTGATGGAATTCTGCCTGCAGCCACTTGCAACAATCAGGGTTTATTTTACCTGGTTTGGCTCTGGGTATGTTTCTGTTCTCAACACTGTGGATCACATGCTTGGGGGACGAAAAATAAATGAGCAAAAAGGCAGGAAGGTCTACCTGACCAGGCACAGTATTTAAAGCAGGCAACGGACTCGTGCATAGTTCTCTCTCCAAGATGAGCTAATAAGACCCTCTAACTTAAATAAATGCATTTTGCATGCGTTTATTTCATGTTGATGCTCATTTCTCACATTCCTGACTCCTGAAGGCCACTTAAAACCCTCCCACACTTGCACCTGTCCCATGGAGACAACGTGTAAGTCAGCGTGTCTCACCCTGCCACCTCTGAAAGCTGTCCTGTGGCCCTCGGACCCAAACCCCTCCTTGTTCCCTGCCGTGTTGTTTCCCTCCCCTCTTGCTCCCTTGCAAAGCGAATGGTTAATGGCTATAACGTGTATGGGGTGTCACACCCCCCCTCCACCCAGCACAAGCCTGCCTGGGATTTATCACCCACCACTTCCTGGCACATGAGGCAGCCCAACATCTGGTTGTGACTAGTGCCCCATTTTGGCCTTTTTCCTTTTCTGAGAGCACTGAGAACCAGCAATGAGAGACGGGGCAAACCACCCCACACTGCTCTGGGACAGGGTTTGAGTCTTCCCAAAAGCAAGTGGGGAGCAACTTTCAGCAATGTGCGTCTACAAAACACAGTCTGTTTAATTCCTGTTTACAGTTTTATATGACCAGACTCCCCTCTATGTCCTGCTGACACTCAAGATGTGCTTTGCAAAGCACTCAGAAATGGCTTGTTAAGGAAAACTTATTTTTACCCTCTTCACCTTTAGAAATTTGAGGAGCTTCCCAGTCTGCTTTCACAGCATGCAGATGGCTTGGGAAATAACAACTTACATGGTAGATCAGAATGCCCATTTTCACTGTCCAACTCAGACATCCTAATTATCATGAAATCTAAATTCAAGATGATGATGAGCAATTCAGAGAACTGCCAGAGGCTCAGAGCTTGGCTCATAACATCGTTAACAAGGAAAAATAATCACTGATTCTATGCTGGAAACCTGTAACAAGCAGACCTCATAATTGCCAATCAATCAGAAGTGTGAAAAAATCAACCCTTAATCAACATCATGGAGCTGGTAAATCTTGAGAGTGGACCAGTTCCTGTTGGAGCTACTAAGGACATTTCAGAAAGTTTTTTAATAGGCAGTGCTCAAAGTGAGGACATAAGAGAGACCTGTCTGTGAACTTTCAGAAGTATCATTTGGAAAAAAACCAAATATCCCAATACACTTCTACCCTGTTCCATGATGTAGCTCCCATGGCACTTCATACACCTCATTGAAGGTGCTGGTGTGACGGAGCAGGTGCTGGTACATAGGTCCATTTCAGGACCATTATTACACAAAGTCAGAAGAAAAGCAGTTTCATCCGTAGTCTGGAGACCTGAAATGGCCTCTCAAGGCAAGGACTGACAGTCAGTGCTGACAGCTCCAGTACAACAAATGACAGCCTGGGTACAGCAGGCCAGTGGCTGAGGCTACCTTTATTGCACCTGAACTCCAAACAGAAACCACTCTTCTGATGAAATGTTTCCCACTGAGGTATCCGTTATAGCTCAGGGTGAGTTATTCTCCCTTTCACATTTTGGCTTTGAATGCTTTCCCAGACCATCTTCCCGACCTAACAGAGACACTTCAGAACAACAAGCTTGAAATCCAAACAACAGAACAAGAGGCAATGGGCAGAAACTGATGCCCAGGAAGTTCCACAGATATGAAGAATTTCTTTCCTGTGCAGTGACCAAACACTGGAACAGGTTGCTCAGAGGGTGTGTGAAGTCTCCCTTATTGGAGATATTCCAGACCCAACTGGACACAATCTTGTGCCCTGTGCTCTGGGTAATTCTGCTTGAGCAGATGACCCACTGAGATCCCTTCCAGTCTGATCCACTCTGTGATTCTGTGAAATCTACAAAAGAGAGCTGCAAAGAAATCTAATGTATAAAACAAACTGAAAACCTCTCAAGGTATGTTAACAGGAGTCCAAACCATAGAATCATGTAATGGTCTGCATTGGAAGGGGCCTTAAAGATAACCTAAATCCAACCCCCTTGACATGGGGGCTGAGGTGAGGTTGCTGAAAGCCCTGTCCAACCTTACCTTGAACACTTCCAGTGATGGGGCATCCACATCTTCTCTGGGCAACCAGTTCCAGTGTGTCACCACCCTCATAACAGGTTTTTTTTTTTTCCTTATACCTAATCCACATCTACCCTCTTTCATCTTGCAGCCACTTCCCCTTGTCCTGTCCACGAGTCTTGGAGAAAACTCTCTGTTTTTCAGGCTGCAAGTTCACATTGGTAGCTCACATCCAGTTTTCATCTCCAGTCCTTCTCCATAGGGCTGCTCTCAATCCCTTCGCCCTCCAGTCAGTATTGGTACTGGTGCATGTGCAGAACCTGGCACCTGGCCTTGCTGAACTTCATGGAGACTGCCCAAGTCCCTCTGGGTGGCACCCCTTCCCTCAAGCTCATCAGCTGCATCGCTCATCTTGGTGTCATCCACTGGCTGACAGCAACCAGGCACAATATCCAACGTGCCTGGTGTGGGACTGTGTGGTGACCAATGGATTTTAGCACCAAGAAATGCTTCTGCTAATCAGTATTTGCATCATTCACAGTATCGAATGTTAGCTCCACTAGAGAAGGGAAAGAAACCTGGGTTAAGACTAAGCATACAGAAATGTCAGGCTTCATTTTTGTCTTGACTTTTTAATGTTAGTAATTCCATGTGAACTGGTCTGATATCAGGCTTTACCCAATATCAGTCTGAAATTTAAAAGATTAATTTAAACTAGATTATGAAATTCCCTATGTCACTAACAGGTGCAGACAACTCACATTCCCAAGGCAATTCAGCCCATCCTGCAATAGGTGCTACTGATCCTTGGACAGACCTATTCTTTGAAGTCACCTACCCTTTTCCATCACCTAGAAAAGTAAGTGCTCACCAAAGCAATTGAGCCAATTAGGAGTCTACTGTTGCAAAAAAAGGGGAAGGTTTTAGTTTCCCTCACCTCTGTCCTGCTTTTCTCTCCTTCTGACCCTGATTGCCTTCCTCTCCCTACTTCTAGCTATCCGCACATCCACACTTGATCTCTTCCCCTGCCCAGGCAAAAGCAGGCTGGATTTACTTGCAAACCAAGCAGTCACTTTTTTGCCTTTTTAATTTTCTGCAATTTCAGTGAATCGAACGAGCCAATTTAGCAAACAGTTGGCAGGAGCAATCAGCCAGGTTTGTTCTGCTTTTGTGTTCAAGGGTTTGTAATTAACTCAAGTCATGTCATAAAGCACATGTATAAGCATCCTTGTACACTCAGCTGCTCACAGAATAAAGTTAATGAGTCAAAAATCCAAACGACAAACTTGCCTTTCTCTTCTTCCACACCATAAATTGGATATCAATGAAAAAAAACTATTTTGAAGACAAACCCATGGCTCACAAAGCACTAAGCCTCAATCACAAAAGAATCTTTGTCCAAACAAATTCAGGCACATGTGAATGGTTGTGAGACTCACCTAAGTGCAAGTATTAACATCTGGACTTAAAAACAAACCTGGCAGAAGCACAAGGGGAAGGAGACCTTGCAAATAAATTAAAATGTGTATTGAAGTTCTCTGTACCTTTTCTTCCAATGCAAGGGTTCTGCAGACTCTACGTCTCTGCTTATAAATAAGACAGGTCAAGGCTCATTCTCTGACCCTCAGGGCAACAGGCACAGCACAGATTGTGTCCATATGGCTAAACTTTCTCCCTTGCACCCTCCCAAGTGGTATGGCTTCATTCTTACTGCTCACTGGGAAGAGCCATGCTGGCTCCCAAACCATGTGCAGATGAGAGCTATGTGGCAGGGGGCAAAACCAGGGCAAAGAGCATAGAAATAATTAAACCATTTGGATGATGCTTGAGCCCACACCTTGGACCTGTGCAGTTTCCTGGTATGGATGCAGCCAGTGAGAGCAGTCAGAAACACAGGCAAAAAGCCTGTGTCTGTATATTTAACATAAATAGTTTGATCAGAGGTGAGCTAAAGTCAGATCTGTGATGCAAACAACATAGAAATAAAATTAATTTTTACCCATCTCCCAGTTAATGCACTTGCACTACAAAAAATCCCAGCAGCAAATTCCTGCTGAGCACCTATTTATATGCAGTATCATAGAACTGTAGAATCATAGAATGGTTTGGGTTGGAAGCGACCTTAAAGATCATCTCATTCCAATCCCCTTTCCATGGGCAGAGATGCCATTCACTAGACCAGGTCACTTAGAGCCCCATCAAACCTGGCCTTGAACAATTCCAGGGATGAGGCATCCACAGCCTCTCTGGGCCCTAAACAATTCCAGGGATGAGGCATCCACAGCCTCTCTGGGCATCCTGTCCCAGTGTCTCACCATGTTATGAGTACAGAATTTCTTCCTGACATCTAATCTAAACCTGCCCTCTTTCAGTTTAAGACCCTTATCCCTTGTCCTGTCACTATCTGCCCGTATAAAAAGTCCCACTCCCTCCTTTTTATAAACCCCATTTAGGTACTGGAAGGATGCAATGAGTTTTCCCCAAAGCCTTCTCATCTCCAAGCTGAACAACCCCAGCTCTCTCAGCCTGTCTTTGTAGGGAAGGTGCTGCTCTGATCACCTTTGTGTCCCTTTTCTGGACCCACTCCAACATGTCCACCTCTTTCTTGTGCTGAGAACCCCAGACCTGGATGCAGTACTCCAGGGTGGGACTCATCGTATATTCTTCCTGGCTGGATCTCAATTATTGTTTGTAAGTATCTGATTCCTATGTTTTAATCTAGAAAAACGTCTTCACAAGCCAGGACTTGCCAATTCTGCAAATAAAATCTGTTTTCCAGGCAAAGGCTGGCTGCTGACTTCCAACTGTGCAGCTCTTCAGAAAGGTGTGGGAACACCAACACTCATTTTAGACAGTATTTCCCTGTCTTGGGAAAGGTGTTTTGGAGAGGGAAAAAATTCATGTGTCTCTAGTAGGAAAGTCAGTGAAATGTTCTGAAAGATGCACTGTTTGCCTTGTAGCATCAAATGCTATGTGGTCTTGAGAGCTGTGCTGCTGCTCAGAAAATGAGGGGGAAAAAATGAGCAGTAGCCTTCAGTGTGGCCACTGTGTGTTCTAGCATTTCATTTATGGCCTGCCTTCACCAGAGGATTAATTTACTGCTAATCTGAACCTTCCCTATTCAGAGGCTCCACATCAGCAGTGTTCTGGAAAGAATAGTGTCTCTCAGGACCTTCTCATAATCAAACTATAGAAGCACAGGGTATTCTTAAGGCAGGAACCAAACTAACTGGAAAAGTGTTTAGTATGTAGTTATCAAGGATTCATTTTGCACAATGAAAGGATACATCAAGCAGAGTTTTGCAGAGGTCAGTCCTAGATCCGGTTCCAATGAAAATATTTTCATTTTCCTGAACACAGAATACCTGGATGATGACCAGGATGCTGGAATATATATATATAATGTTTATTACATTTGCAGATGATACCATGCTAGGAAGGACTCCAATAAAATGAGAGGGAGAGAATTCAAACGTGATCCTGAGAGACTGGCGATACGGGCAAATCCAAGATACCAAAATCAGCCAGGAACATTCCATGAGGCAGACACAGGATGAAAATCAGCTTTCCACATAGCAGTCCTGCAGAGCAGAACAGGAACATCAACCAGTGATGTTAAGTGGCTGATGGACCTCAGACCAGCAGATCTAAACCCTTTCCTTTTGCTCAGCAGTAGTATGATCTCACCTAGAGTCCTGTGCCTGGTCTGGTGCTCTGGAATGCAAGTGAATCATGGAGCTCCATGAGAGATCCCAGAGGAAAGAGAAAGAACATTCACAAATTTTAGGCAGCACTGATACTGTCACTATAACAGCAGGAGACTGAGGAGGAACATGGGAGACATGAAAACAGGCTTCAAAAATATAGAGGTTGCTAGACAGCAGAAAGAAAGAATCTGATTTCTGTGCTCATTTGGACACATGACAAGTCATGGGCTAAGAGAAGTTACATCAGGAAAACCTCGGTTAGTCACTAGGAAAACAGTTCTAATGGAAAGGAAAGCATGGAAGTGCACTGGCAGAAGAGTCTCCCGACTGCATGTCTGTCAGGAGTGGTCAGTGTCCACCCTGCTTGGTGACTAATGAGCTTCCAAAAGGAGCTCACCGTTGCATGACTCAGGAGTGAGCAGTTTGCTCTCCATGTGAACCAGAAGATGCTGACAAAGCCCACCTGCATCAGCAGCCTTAAATTGTCTGCTGGTCATAGACACAATACTATTAAAATCATTCTTGGTTTCCCAGTTACTTGCCCCAGATCTCCAAAGCTTTCCAGACTTAATCCAGACGGATTCAGTCACAGGTGTTTGCTTGAACATCAAATCCCCTTAGCTGGATGTGATAACTGAGTTTTGGTCACCTCAGTTTTAGATGGCAGTGCTAAGGTCCGTAATACGTCACTGAGGCATCATGTTCCCAGCTGACCAGGAGCTCTTCCCAAAGCATGATTTGGATGGGGGCTTCCACAATGCAGCGTTTCTAAAATCTTCACCTAAGTGTTGCAGAGAGCCAAAGCCTGAAATAACCAAGCATTCAGCGAGTGACCAGCAGTGACCTGATTCTGGCAGCCAGCGGTGTTGCTCTAGCTGAGGATGTTGCTTGACACCTAACCCAAATAAATACATCATCCTGGCAAAGCAAGGGGAAAAAGAAGAGAAGCAGACAAGGTGGCCTTTCTCTGCAGACACTACAACAGACAGAGGAGAGCTCCAGAGCTGTGACCACTGGCATAAAGGATTTTTTTGGTGTTACCACATCAGCCCTAGCAAAGACAAAGCCATGAGGTTGGGCTCTGCCTGCTTTTTTTTTGCCCTCATTGTACTTCTCACCCTGGGAGTACCACTGGAGGTAGGATTCATGACACAGCAATCAGGCACATGAATTTCACTTCAGGGAGAAGGTAAGTGCTTAACACTAACAAAATGAGTCACAAAAAAAATACTGATTTCCTACCCAGGCACCTCACTAAATTCCTTCACACCTAGACTTACTTTGACATCTAAGGCTGGATCCGCTGCACATGCCCGGGAACGCCACTGGCTCAGACGAGCCCTCCTGAAGGACTCATCTTCTCCAGCAGGATCTCGTCACAGTGACAGCCCCGGCTTCGGAGCAAAGCCCAGCAGTCACAGCCACTCTCCATCAAGCAAGTGCACACAAAAGCCACCTTCTGCAACATCGTCAGTGGAGCTCAGGGGACAAGAGATGCACTTCCAAACTTCACCTCAGCCTCAGGAGGGCTTGATAACTTCCACATCCCGAAGTGACCAGAGAGCCCTGGTGAAGGCTTTGCCTTCTCCTCCTGGGGAAGCTCAGCCCTACACAGCCCTGAGCCCAAAAGGCACAGGGCAGAGCCTTGCTGTGAAGCTTCATCACTGCATGGGTGGATTTGATTTTGGCAACCCCTGTGAGTAAGGGCCGTGTCCCTGACAGGAGCCATGATGGCCCACAGTGCTGCTCTTCCCTCAGGAGCATCAGTAAGGAGAGCCTGGCCATCCCAGTCATCCCATCAAGGTAAAGATGATGAACTGTTCCTTGCTTCAGCCATCAGCCACACAAGGCAGACACCTACTGGGTCCCTCAAGCGGGCCTTGATCAGAGAGGCAGAAAAATTGTTGGCAGCATGGAATTCTGCTCCTGCAACCTTCAAGATGGGACTGGGAGAACTGGTGTGTGGTCCTGATTCCTGGCTCATGCACACAAGCACCAAAGAGCTCATGCAGGTCAGGATTTACACCTCTCCTGGCCTCAGTCCTGCATTCAGCACCTCTGTGGGGCACTGAGGGCTGACATCAAGCTTTTCAGAGACAGTGAGTGGGACCCGTATATTGCTCTCACAGACAGGTACAGCCTTTCCCATTGCAAGCATTACAAGAGGAAATGAGTTAAACCACATCCATGTTCTCTCCAACCTCCTTAGTGAAGGTTACTAGGTGGAGGAGTTTTCATAACAAGAATCCAAAAGCATCCTGAGGAAAGAGGAACTACAGCTCCTACAGTTCCATCATGCTCTCAGGACTGCATCATGCTTTCACTGGCCCTCACTACAGTGTTTTTATGGTTTTCTTGCTTTCCTTTCTGCTTTTTTTCATGGTCCCCCAGAGTTTCAATCAAAGCTGCATTTCTCTGCTTCTCGTCCCCCCCAGCCCCTTGCATTCCTGGAAGGAAAACAAGGACAGACGGAGCTGCCTGCCCGTAAAAAGCTGTTCTTACAATGAAAGCACTGCTTTCCAATAAAACTTAAGCAGTCTGGCTGCACTGCCTGTGCTCTGCTTCCCTGCTCCAGGGCACATCTGCAAAGATAGAGCAACCTCAGATGGGTGACATAAATAATACAGAATCATTTCTAATAATCAAGCAATGTCAGCCTTGCCAAAAAAGTAGCCAATACACCCAATCCAACTACTGCACACTTATAAATATGTTGATCTCCGGAACCCCCCGTCCCCCAGAGCTGGTAACTGAGCCAATCCCAAGCTTGATTTTTCTTTTAGTTGGGTTGTTTATTGCCAAATTCCAAAACAAAGCTAAGCAAAACACACACACACACACAAAAGTCACTTTTCGGATGTGATTTATGAAGTGTCTCTAAGTAAGCGCATGCATCACACATAAAAACACCCAGGGCTGGGGTTCCAGCTGCACAGGAAAAGCAGCAGCAGGAACTCTCACTGCATAATAAACTACCTGAGCAAGCCCTTTGCTTTGCCTGTGAAGGCTTGGGGACAGATCTTCAGGGAGAGGCATAAATGCAGCACTTCATTACCTTCCTTCAAGCTGTGAAATTATGCCTTTTTTGTTTCATTTTGAAAAGCTTCTTTTATACAAAGGCACACACATACAAGAAAGGCAACTATCAGCCTTCGGTCAGTTCACACTATGCCATTCCTGCATGTCCAAATAGTTTAACATCCCTAAGTTTAAGCTTTTACCAGCATCTCTTCTGTCATAGAAGAGAAAGGCTGCCTAACTTTATTTTAAAGGTGGAAAAGCACGTTAATCTTCAGCCCATCTTTGTTTAACAACAGTGCTGTGTACTCTGTCCCAAAGCACTGTCCAAGATACTCTCAGATCTATTGGCAGAACAGAGGCTCTTGTAACACTCTTGTAAACTCAACGTGTAAGTCATTGAGCTGCAAAAGAGGGTTTTCAGCAAGGACAGAGGTCATTTGCTGTAATTTGCATGCTCTGAGTGGCCAAATTGAGCAAAACATTTTGAGCCCCGTGACACACCCTGTGGTAGTGCCGGGTCCAACAAAGGTGTTGTGGCAGAGTGTTGGGGACCTGCAGCCCCTGCTCCACTCTGTGCAGAGCTCAAAATTGCACCTCCAGAGGTCCATGCTCTGTGCTTTACCCCAACTCCTGCTCTCCTCCCCAGGCCTGTGGAAGTTCAGATATTTTTAGCCGTTTGCCATGAGTGAAGGAATGTCTTTTCCAAAGTTACCTCATTGCTAAGGGCAGCTCTGCCAAGACAAACAGGTCCTAAGTGTGATTACTCCAACTGCAGCCAGGGGAGAGAGCTCACACCACAGTAACGTGCATGCTCCAGTCCTAAGTACTTGGAATTATTAGTATTTATGGTGCATGAAATTACATTCCTCACTTCCTCACCTGGCCACACAGATAGGAGGGGGAGGGAATTTCAGATTCTTCCTGCCCTTATGTGGCTGAGCACTTCTGAAAGCAAAGGAGCAGCCCTGAGGCCCCAAGACAGATGAACAGTGGGATTTAGCATGAGATGCTCTCTGGACTGGGGCCTTTTCAGGAATACATGCCCAAAGGAAAGCCAGAGGTCAATAGCAACTCAATTTCTTGCCTGGGGAAATCTGTTCTACCCCAGGCTTGTTTTGTTAATCACACACTCACCTCCATATGCCTTTACTCTCATCTCATTAGGGCCATCCCAAAAGCATACAGCAATTAACACCCTCCAGAGCAAAGGGACCAAGAACTCAGTGAATAACCCCTATGGAAAACTACTGTGCCTCAAACACCAACTAATTAATTCTCAAAAACACCATCAATGTTTTTAAACCATTTACCTCTCACAAGTGAGAAAGCTGAACCGTGGAAATTAATTGACTTGCCCACGGCCACCAAGGCAAATCCGTGTCAGAGTAAAAAGCCAGCAAAGCTGCTTGCTCGCTCTGCCCCACACTGCCTGTGTGATCCCAGGTCTGAGAGACCATGTGATGGGAGAACAGGACTTCTCTGCTTCCGAGGGCTTTCAACAATCCCCTCCAAGGTGGTCAGACACTATTTTTCCTGCAGATACCACATAATGACGGCAACTACTTGGAGTTCTGGGCTTAGGCACTCCAGTCATGCCAGATGGGGAGATTTAGATATTAGAAACCCCATCTATCTACCACTTATCTATTTTTAAAAATTTATCAGACCTCTCCCACCCCCCTAAAATATAAGAACAGCTAGTTCAGTTCACAGATGGAACTTTTCCCATGTTATCCACCACTAGCAGGACGTGCCTGATCCATAGGGAATTAGTAAACACATAGGCTTAAGATGGGGAAAATATCAATATGCAGTCCCTCCCTGCTTTATTCATTTTGGACACTGCCTCAGAACCACTGAGCAGCCTTTGGCCCCAGCCTCAGAGCTGCTCTGCACTGCCCAGGCTGGTGCACTGTGAGCACTTGCTGGCTTTTCATTAACAAAAATTGTAGTACAGGTGATGACGGGCAAAGAGACAATTACATCCATCCCCTGGCAGGGACATGAGTTCCTCATGGGGGGTCTCGTGCACAGCATTTATCATCCTCTCAGCAGTGACAAACTCAGGAACAACAACAATAACAACAACAACTAAAAGGCTTAATCCCTTTACAGGGAGTTCTTGTCTGCAAAATCCTCCTTATGAAAGACAGATGTGAACCTGCCAGTCCAGTCAGATGCAGAAAGCCCTGGTAAATGCAGGAATGAACATTCTCACACAAAGAATTGGCAAGGAATAACGAGGAGATTCAAACGATGAAAGAAGTAAATAATTTCAATATGACAAGCTGGATTTGAGAACAATTTCAGGCCATGGACATAGAAATCAAAGACCATCATCTCTGGCAATCCCAAAGGAAAACAATCCTTTCCTTTCCCCAGAAAGTAAAGTTAGAAGTGAAGGTGAAGCAAATTGAGACTGAGGAAGGGAATGATCCCTATCCAGCAAGGCACATTGCAATAATCAAAGCACACACGTTACCAGAGATATAATTTAAAGCAAAGATCAAATTCTACAAAGCAAGACAAAAAAAAGGAAAGGTAATAGTAAAGGAATTCTATGAGCAACAGGAAACCTCCGCACTGACAGGGTTTTGCTGAGCGCTGCACAAACCATACAGTATAAGCTGCACCTGACAGGACCTTTCCTAGTGCACAAGTATTCAAACCCCCTGCCAGACTGTGAGTGTGATTTTTCTCTGCTTTTTATTAGCCAGGATCAAGGTCCAGCATCTAATGAAAGCTCTAAGTCTCTCTAACCAGCAGGAATAAGACAGATGCCAGCTGAATTTCCTGGATTAAGACAAAACAACAGGAAAGCTTGGGAGGTCTGAGTCTTATCTTGGACTCCTGGCAGCAAAGTGTGATAGCACCACATCTGCTTCCCGCATCAGAGAAAATGCCCAAGCCCACTTTCAGGATGATGTGAACAGCATCTTCCCAAACTAAAAAATCACCTTTGTTCAGAAATCCAGAGCACCCAGATAAAACCAGTGGGGTGACAAGTGGCAGCTCAGCCAAGCTCAGCCCATTGCTGGACATCACAGCACAGACACACCAACCCCTCAAATTACTCACCCAGCAGCGGGGAAACTACCCACTCTCAGAAATGCATGTTCAGGTGGCAACCCGAAAAGCCTGAAAAATGCACCAGGATGGAGAACTCCAGTCCCAAAGCAATGGTGTCTTCACCCACCAAATGTCCCACCCCTGCTGTCAGCTCTCCAAGGGTAGGAGATACTGTCTATATTAATTCTCAGCCTCCATTTCTTATCCCTTTTTTATCCAATTTGAAATCATGTCTCAATTCTTCCCTCAAACAGATTATTAGTTCGATTACTTTCTTTTTTCTTTCATTCATGTTAAAGTGTTCCCATACTTTCCAACCAAAATAATAGCAATTACTTTAGAAATATTGATTTGTAGATGACTAAGGTCCATTCACACCTCTCTGACCTGCAAACCAACCAGCTTTGACTTCGCAATACATTTGGGAAATCCAGATCACATTTTAGGGAGGGATACTGTGATTAAGAGAGCACAAAATATGCATAGCATTGTTTACTATTCTGCTACCACCTCAAAACCATTTTGAGGTAACGTGGCATTTCTACACTTGCCTGCTTTGCTTCAACTTTCTCATCTGGGGACGCACACATTCTTCAGTCTTTCAGCTGTTTTTCTCCCCAGAAAGATGACAAACCTTTTTTGCAAACTGCAGGGATGTCCTCACAAGTTTCTAACCACCAAGAGTTTCTGCTGTGGGTGACTGCAAGTGACAATTCAACTCTGCAACTCCTGTTCCAATAGAAGAGAGCAAAAACCCAGCCGCTGCTGCTTGGAACGTGGCCACTTCTCAGCAGAGCACAACCACTCTGTGCCTTCCTGGGAAAAGCAAGAGGGAGTCATTTGTGCAGCATGTGAAACATTAGGCAAAGCTGGGGGATTTACGTGTGAAGAAGAGATGGTGATGATAGCACCATCAGCTTGGACATCAGTGCAATAGTGATGCCTGCAATGACCCCCACATCTCTTCCTTAATGCCCTCTTCCTTCTTTAACACCTATGAATTCCTCTGCAGAGACAAAAAATCCAGGAGTTGGCTTGCTGAAACAATAGAGGCTCTTAGTCAAAATTGCTTTTTTCAGCCTTTTTTTTAAATTTTTTCTTTTTTTTTTTTTAATAAGGGTGGTAAAACGCTGGCACAGGCTGCCCAGAGAGGTCGTAGGTGCCCCATCCCCAGAAGCATTCAAGGTCAGGTTGGACAGGACTCTGAGCAACCTGGTCTAGCTGAAGATGCTCCTGCTCATTGCAAGGAGCTTGGACAACACGATTTTTAAGATCCCTTTCAATCCAAACTATCCTATAATTCTATGCATCTGTTACAAAAACAATTCCTGTTCTCTCCCTTCCACCCAGGGATGTCCCACACACGCCTGCAGGTTGCCACAGTTAAGGGAAAAAACACAAGCAGCTTCACATCACTGCTCTCTTTTCATAGTTCTTGTTCACCTGCTATCAGTTTCCCATATTTATCACTGTGAAATCAAGTCACATATTTAAAAATATATATCGACTGTCTGACATTTGAAAATCTATCTACAGTGCTTTTCTTCCCATTACCCTGTTTACTTTACAACTTTGATTTTATTGAAATGCCATTTTGGAATATTGATTTCACTTGAATTGCAAATAAAAATGGGCTTTCTTGGAGAAAATTAAATATATATTTCATATGCAACACACAGGAAAATATCTCTGAGTCACTCTTGCATAGAGAAATAATTGGCCTATTTAAGAGGGTTGTGTAATGTTGTGTAACTCAGGAGACTGAGGGCTAAACGCTGATGTGCTTGGAAGACTGGGCGTTTAAAACCTGCTCACAGTGCAGCACCATCGTACCCATTTATTCAGTTTGTGTTTCCACTTGTCACGGTCCTGACGAGGAAAATCTCTGCAGCAAAACTTGGCATCTGACTCCTTCTGTTCTCTACTGCATCTATCACCAGCTCTGCAGCTCTCTGTAAAGCTTTTAGTAAAAGGTGGGTGAGCAGGACTGGGGAAGGTACGTGACATTGGCTCCTTCTGTACATAAACATTTTGCCAGTAACACTTTGTCCGTGAATTGTGTGAAAAATGACACAGCTGATAGGGCTATGCAAACAGAGCAACTCATACTGGGGCCAGGAATTCTATTTGCTGCTTAGTCTCTCCTTCTAAGCAATAGAGTTAAACTACACAAGTAAAAAAAAAAAAAAAAAAACAACACCAAACCTTTTTGTCAGAGACTAGCTTTGTGTTTACCGGGAAAATGTATTAATAGAGTTTGGGTGATAGAGCTGTAAATCAAGTTAGGTAAAGCAACCTCTGCATTTGAGGAGGAAGAAAAAATGTGTCATTACAAAGGATGTGCTTATTGCAGGGCTGTGAACAATCACTAGAGATGGATCCACCTTTCTACCAGAGGGAACCCCTAAAATCCTCTGTGATGTGGTCCAAGTGCCTTCCCATCCCAAACGGAGGCTTATTGTGAGCTAAACTCTGCATATCAATCCTTGCCCTACCACAGGGGAAAGTGTCCATGCATTTAAAGGAAAGACCTTTGCAAGCCCTTCATGTATTGAGTATTCCCACGCAGACTTTTGCCTAGAAAAAAACAAACATCCATAAGAACTGTTGCAGAAAGATTTAGACCTTGGAAACCTATAGGGAAGAATTTCAGACACAGGGGAGTCTTCTACATCAAAGAAAATGGGACAACTGAAAATATGGAAGCAACCCAAACTTGCCACAAAGGGGTCTCTAAACTTGCTGCAATGCTGACAGACATCTGTATTCCCTCGTGCTCCTCCTGTGCTTAACAACAAAATAAATCAATAGCTGTAGTTATCTGTGTCCTGAAAGAACAGTCACATCATGTGGCAAGTCCTTCAAGGTGTCAGGACTGAAACTGGGCCCCAGAGAGCCCAAAAGGGCACAAGTTCACCCCTGGGGCTGAAGAACAAGCAGAGCTGATCCATGGGGTGCAGGGCTGCACTGACAGAACGGCTTCAGCAGAGCCAACCTTCTCCCAGGCAGCTCAGCAGAGCTCCACGCACGGCTGCAGGGGCGGCTCCCAGGGCGTGGGATGGCACGTGCTAGGACAGCATATCCCTGCAGGACCTCATGGATTTACATCTGGCCCCTACATCAGGTGGGCTGGAGCTAACGCCTCCAGCCAAATCTGCAGCTCAATGTCTTATTAATGCAAATCCCTGCATACCGCTCCTAACTCGTTATGGCAGGTGCCATTTGCTGCTCACAGGAGAGGCAACGAAACTTCTGGGTAGGAGGGTCCCCTAGATACAAAACTTGGTGATAACGAGTGATGCCTGACTGTTTCAAAAGAACGTGTATTACCTATGAGCCAAACACCAAGAGAAGGAGAATTCTGATATTTTCGAAGCACTTATTTATCATAGAATCATTAAGGTTGGAAAAGACCTCTATGATCACCGAGTCCAACCATTAACCTAGCACTGCCAAGCCCACCACTAAATCAGTCCCTAAGTGACACATCTACTAATTTTTAAACACTTCTAGGGAGCGATTCCATCACTTCTCTGGGCAGTCTGTTCCAATGCCTGACCACACTTTCAGTGAAGAGACTTTCCTTAATATACAATCTAAAGCTTATCTGGTGCAACCTGAGGCCATTTCCTCATTACCTGGGAGAACAGACTGACTTCCACCTGTCTACAATCTCCTTTCAGGCGGGTAAAGTCAGCACCAAACTTACCAAGAGCTACCAGAAACACATGTAAGATAATTTCCGTTTTATTTTTCCTATAGTAAACAATGTCCATTAGGCAAAGTTGCCTTTGAAGTGACAGACAGGATGTCCACATGAATCTCAATGTATACAACAGGAGGATCAGGGAACAGGTAGCCTACACTGTAGATACTTGCGACAATGCTGTCATTGCACTGCTTGCATTGCCTCCTAACCCATCTGCAGGAAACCTTCAAATACGAAAAGTTATTAAATCCAGAAATTATAAATTATCTACAAGGAAAAGGGAGAAGAAACAGCTCCTTTAATCTCCCAACAAAGAAGCAAAGGAAATTGCATCATCCCCAGATGGGAGACCAGTGTGGCTGGCCAGGCAGACAGAGGGATCACCGTGTTGGCATCAGTGACGCAGACACAGACAGACACATAGCTCTAGAGAAGAGGGCTAAAGGGAATGCCTACATCCAGCTCCCTCCTGGCCATCTAAGAGTCTTGATACAAAGTCTTTGTATCTGGTTACTCTTTCTCATGTACAGCACATCAATTCCCCAGCCCTAAAGCATAGGGGGAGTGATCTTTGCTGTTCAGACACACTTCTGATGCGGTTCTCAAACAACGTGGGAAAGACAAGTTGTAGTTCTTTTTGGCCAAGTGTAAAACCCATCAACTACAAAGTGAAGCCGAGCTGAAAAACTACACTTGTCTTAATTTTCAGAGGAATGTAAAAAGAAATGAGAAACAGATTTTGACTGAGTATTTTTTTTTAGCACTGCAATTTTTAAATATTTTTTTTTCTGATCCATTATCTCATCAGTAGCAACACAGTTTATTTTCTGGCCTCCTTTCACAAGCTCTCTGGGTCAGATAGTGGTATTTGTTTTAATGTAATAAATATGGTTGTTAACCCAAAAGAGGCAGATGTTTATACCCAGAATGTTCCCTACACGTTCTCAACTCCCTTTCACCGAGATTATTTCTTGTCTAAATTAAGTGCATTTAAAAACCTGTCTGAAGTAACTACTCCAAAGGCCAACAAATAACTGTTCCTTAGAGAATGATATCCTGTGGTCTTCGTTCCTTCTGGTCATGCCCCTCACTGTTTGCACCTCCCCAGAGCACAGTAACTGTTGACAAATTAGAGAAGCACCATTTCACACTCGGTCTCAGAATCACAGAACCACAGAATGAGTCTGGCTGGAAGGGACCACAGTGATTCATCTGGTCCAACCTCCCAGCTCAAGCAGGGTCATCCCATAGCACAGGGCACAGAACTGTGTCCCGATGGGTCTGTAATATTTCTGGTGAGGGAAACTCCACACCCTCTCTGGACAATCTGTTCCCAATGCTTGGGTACTGCACAGAAAAGAAGTTCTTCCTCACATTCAGGTGAAACTTCCTGGGCATCAGCTTCTACTTCTTGTCCTATTGCTTGTCACCACCAAGCAGAGCTGGGCTCCATCCTCTGACACCCTCCCTTCATATACTTATATGCACTTATAAATCTTCCCTTCTTAGTGTCAGGTAGGAGGTTTTCTATGCATCAGCCCCTCTGAAGACTTAATGTATGGAGACCCTTATACCATTAGCCTTGACTCAGCTGTAGTGACTGTCCAAAAAAAAAAAAAGGAAGACCAGAAATCCAGAAATCTACAGGAAACCAGGTTCACAGGTGACTAAACAAAGGCAAATGAATCTACCATTGCCTGAGACCAAGCTCACAGCCAGTTACTACAGAGCCACCGAGAAGCAGCAACTATTACTTGTCTGAGCCCTTCAAAGCCCTGGTATTCCAGGGCTTTTATATCTGCTTCTGCTCCATCAGACATCAGACATCCAAACTACAGCTTCGTGTTTACTGGGGACCATCCTACAGCTCTGACAGCTGAGGTGTTGCTGCTCACTGATACAAGATCCGGTTTAAGGGAGCAGTTCCTCACCTTGCCTAAACTGGCCATTCCTAAGGATCTGATGGAAAGATGGGTGCAAGATCAAAGCCAAATGTATATCTAACCCCAGAGAACCAGAAGAGACATCAAAAGCACTGACAGGGAGCTCCAGATTTCAGCAGAGACTTCAGCACCTACCTATCAGCTTCAGTGATTCAACCAAGAAGAAGTTGACTCAAACAACCATAGAAGTGGGGAAAAACATTTTAATATAGAGGTAGGGACATTTATCAGCTAAAAAAAAAAAACCCTCCCTCTGCATTGGGATTTGCCTTGGTAAACACAGAAGACACAAGTCAACAAAATTGCCCAGCCAACCCCTCACCCCACATCCAGCCGACACTCAGAGCCAGTCCCCTCTGCTGGCTCCGGCAGGATGCTCTGCAGCTCCCCTCCTCTGAAGTCTGCTTACATTACTGCCTCCCTTTGCTGACATTGGCAGCTTTCTCAAGCCTTTGCATAACTATTTTTTCTTGGATATACTTAATCTATCTTATTTTTATCCCATCTGTGAGAAAAAGCGGCTGCAGCACAAACCAATCTGCTTTG
Organism: Callaeas wilsoni; assembly: GCA_013398955.1. Taxonomy (NCBI): domain Eukaryota; kingdom Metazoa; phylum Chordata; class Aves; order Passeriformes; family Callaeidae; genus Callaeas; species Callaeas wilsoni. The sequence goes on from VWPU01011850.1 coordinate 199,406, forward strand.
GCAGCGCCGCCAGCCCTGCAGATCCCATGACCCCCTCGCCAGGCTGCTGTAATGTTTTCTGTTTATCTGGTGCTGCTCTTGGGCACTCACCCATGCCCTATCCCAAACGCACCAGGAATGTGCAAGTCCTCCTAAAGGCCTCTCTCAAGGTGAATTAACTGAGCCTCATGCATACAATATTGCTGAGCGTGGACTTTCAGACTTTTCTTTTTCCATATAAACTTTTAAATGGGTTTAGACTGAAAATCTTCCTGAGGGATCTCACGTGTTCTGCACACAACGGGTCCTGCAAATGGAGTTGGATTTACTCCCTGGGAGAATCTACTACAGCTCAGGGGGTTCCCAGCAAGGGTACAGGGACCACTAATCTCACACGTGCTGCTTCAAAGGGATATAGGGCCAAGAGGAGAGACAGTAACGGCTTTACTGTGTCAGCTGCTGGCAGTGGTGGAAATACCGCTGCCAAGGATGGTACCACTTGAAAAGCAGGGGTGAGATCCCTGTTTTAGTTGCCGTGGGATTTAATCCAAGGTAAGTCTGTGGCTGCTGTTATCCAGGAAGATGGACTGAATGGTCTCACTAGTCCTTTTTGAGCTTTTACTTAGGTACCTAAACAGCTGGGTTTGCCTACTTTGTGAGATGGTGGCCAGTGAGGGGTGCTACACCCTGGACCGTGCTGGCTTGCCAAGTGCTGGAAAATTCTCCAAGATGCAAGGAATCATACAATCATTTAAGTTGGAAGAGACCTCCAAGATCATCAAGTCCAACCATTAACCCAGCATTGCCAAGCCCACCACTAAACCATGTCCCTCAGAGCCACATCTACATGTCTGTTAAATCTCTGCAGGGACGGTGACTCCACCACTGCCCTGGGCAGCCTGATCCAGTGATTGACAATCCTCTCTGTGAAAAAATTTTTCCTAACATCCAATCTAAACTGCCCTAGGTGCAGCTTGAGGCCTTTTCCCCTTGTCCTGTCACTTGTTACCTGGGAGAAGAGATCGAATCCCACCTGGCTCCAACCTCCTGCCACGGAGTTGTAGAGAGCAAGGAAAGTGAGGCTGTTTCTCTCCTTCTGCCACCCGAGGTAGCACTACATTGGTGCTAAGCCTATGGTTTGGAAGCACGAACAATATGCCATTGTCACAATGAGATCTGCAAAACCACTTCAAGCAACTGTTTGTAAATCCATTTGGATTTCCAAGTCCAAACATTTGTAAATCCATTCCCACCAACTGGGAATATATGAGTCAGTGACTATCTGACAAATCTCCACAGTTATACAGGAAGGCATAAAGACATCATCCTTTTTTAAATCAATATTTTTAATCAAAATTTCCTGAAGTAAATGAGTAAAAGAAAGATTTTATAAAAGAACCTACCTAAGTACTTAACTCTGCCTTCCACTGTCCCCAATTCTGAATGAAGGAGCAGGACACAAAATGGTCCTTTTATTAACAATGACTGACAGGTCAAGTTATACTCTTATATCACTTCACCATCTTATTTTAAAAAATCCATATCCCACTTTGCATAACATTAGAAAATTATTTTCATTTATACATAATTGAGTAAACTTTGAATACTTACCTCTTTATTTTTATTTCTCTCCTTTTCTTCACTAGCTCACTGGGCATCATAGAAATGTACAGGCATGGGCCATCTTCATTTGTTTGCAGAATGCTTCAGACTTAGGGATTAATTAATTCAAAAGAACAGAGTACATTGAGTTCTTGGGGAGCGGGATATAACTACTGCATTTGAAGTTCTCCAAGAAGAATGTTAAAGTGGCAATTTTTTGGAGTTAATGTCTTTTCCTGCTGCTCATTCTGGCTGGAGGCACCCTCTTGTCTTTCCTGACTAGCATTCATCTATTCCTTACTGAAACACAGGAGATAAAGGAGTTGCCTCCTGTGAGACCGGGTGGGGAAGGAGCTGTGGTCCACAGGTGATGCAGGGAAACACAAAAGACTTGGAATGCTCATTTTCCTAAGGATTTCGCTTAATCAAATTATCACCAAACTGCAAGCCATTCCTAACCACTAATTACCCACTGCCTGGAAACTATTTTGAACAAATGTAAATGTACAAAATCTGGTTGATGATAGCCTTGAAATGTAGATCCTGGGAAGCCTGTGAACTTTAACAACTGTGGAGAAACAAAACCAGAGTTTCTTTTCATAACTTTGATCCTATTCTAGGGGCAATACACAGGCACACTTAACGGATCTTTCTTTCCTCTCTATTTTCTTGCCAAGGATGCTCTTTGGAAACAGGGCTGTAGCTACTCCATACAGTTTATCCTCCAGAATGTATCAGATGTTATTTAAATAAATGCATGCTAGAACTTTTCTACAGTGCCTCCTGGTAAACTGCAGCCATGAAGGAAGAGCCTATGTTCAGACTGAAGGGGCCAAAAAAAGCTGAACTGAAGCCAAACAGAACAATTCAGTCTCATTCTACAATACCAGACTCGGCATGGTGATGTTACAGATTAAATACTTAGAAGAAGGACTTCTTCTCCTTCTCCTTCAAACCTCACAGGAATTACTTGTCACTGTGTATTGCAACACAGCAGTGCCACAGCTGAATCAACGACCCAGGCGTGGAATGAGGCGAAACAACCCCACAGATACCCTCAAGCATTCCATGGCCCAATGGACACATGAAGGTAGAACTAATTCCCTTAAAAGCCATGGAGATTTTATTTTACGTTTTCCCATACTGAGTTTTTAATCTGAAGGTCCTTATGGCCCTTTGCAGATTGAAATCATCAGTTTGTTTTCTGTAGACCAAAGTTCAAACCCTGATGGAGGTTCACATTCTCCATGTAGCCATTTAGTCCCTACAGTCTCCATCACAAAATTTCTGCTCATAAGCAAGACCCAAAGCTCAGGAATTCAGTGAAAGAGAGGATGGAAGAATGATGCAGCTCCTCAGCTGCCTACCTTACGACCGGGTCTTGAAATTATAATTGCCCAGAAATAAAGGTTATGCGGATTCAGAGGATAAGCAGGACAAAACCACGACACAGGCAAGCTGCATCCATTCATCAGTAAAGCAAAAGCAAATACGGATGGAACGGGAGGTTTTTTCCTGAGATCCTGTTTGGAATCTGCTTTTTCTTCCAGGGTCAACAAAACCTCCAGTTTCAAACTTTTGCATATATGCTTTAAGAACTAGCAGGCTGTGAGGTCTTGCTGAAGACAGCGCGTGTTTTCTCAAGCAACATATACAACAAAAAGTCATGGGGATTTTTTCTACCCTTCCCTCCTTATAAACACAAAGCAGTCACATAGAGCTTTTCAATTTTCCAGCACACCATAAGCAAGAAGGAATGAAACCCCTGACAGATGGCTTTGAGGTAGCACCCCCACTTTGCAATTGGATAAAATGATCTTCCTCATGTCATAGATGTTGGACTGGGGAAGGTCACAGGCTTCCTTGCTCTTCCAGCTGCACTTGGTCTCCTCCTCAGGTTCAGAGTGGTCCTGTGGGGCACATTAGGTCCCAAGAAGCCACTGAGACAGGGATATAATTTAGCGTGCTTGCGTCAAGCTGTGCTTTTTTGAAATAATTGTAGGCTGTCCAGGAGACATGAAAAGGCAATGTAGGAACTTTCACATCCACTTCACAAGCTTGCTTCTCTTTAGTAGGTGGTTTTCCTCATATCTTTGCCTGCATTCCTGTATTTCACAAAAAATACCCTCTTTCCTCCCTAGGTCAAGTTTTCTTTTGCTGGTTGCTGTATGCTTTCACTTCATCTCTGAGCTGATTCACACTATGTGATCTCTGCCATGAGGGGAAAGAATCAAAGGTCAAGAAAGCTCTAGTGGTGTTTCTGTAGCAGCGAGTTCTGTAGTAATGAACATTTCAGGTTCTGGAATTTTATAATCTATGCTATTACACACCTCTCTCACAAGATTTGTGCTCTAGTATTGTACCAGGCTGCCAAGGGAATTAGTGGAATTGCCAATGCCTGGAAGTATTCAAAAAGTGTATAGATGTGGTGCTAAGGGACATGGATAAGTGGTGAACACAGTAGTGTTGGGTTAATGGTTGGACTTGATGAAACTTGAGGTCTTTCCCAACCCTACATTTCCATGATTCTGTGATTTTAGTCCAAGCCTACTGGTAGCCACCAGATAAGGCTCAGGAACCTGCATGTGTCAAGTGCATGGGAAAGGTGAACCACTGGAGCACTCAATGTCCTCAGACACAGGTGCTTCAACCTTCCTAAAATTTCCCTCCAACATCCACTGTGGCCACCAGACATCAGCACTTTGTCCTAAGCACCTGCCTCAGAGGGAGAGGTGACAATTCACAGTTATCCATCTCTCCACAAAAGTTTGCAACACATACTCCAGCGCTGGGAACCTACTTGTCTGACTCTGGAGTCCACTTGGACTACTTTGACAACACCATTTACAATCGCTTTAAAGATAGTTTATATACTCAGGAGGGAGTGAAAGCAACTTAATGTACCTGAGAATTGGCCCCACAAAATCTCCAACTTTTCTTTAACTGCTATTATCACACAAAATGGGAACAGCAAATGTTTCAGAGAACAAACCGTACCGGTTCAGGGCAAATGGGTGCACAGACTTTATCATTGTTGCAGTGCCAGGAAAATGAACAAATTTGCCCCCTGGGTTGAAGCTAAAGGAACAAAATTCTTGAGCCCTTCCTAAAATCACATGGGTCTGTTTGGCTCGTCTGATGTTGTTCCATGGTGATTCACAAGCATTGCTCTGCCTTGCTGTGTGATGCTTGGCAGCCAGCTGCACAGTGAAAGCTGTGCAGAGAGCAAACAAGGGCCCTGATGCATACCTTTTTTTTTTCTTGCAAGCAAGCTCCTGCCTCAGAGACAACTCTAGAAAACTACAGGCAAGGTCCGGACAGAATCAGCAAGTATTTAGTGTTGTTGGAAAATAAAGCCAGATTGCACAGCCTGATAGCCATATGATCCCCTCCTAGCATGCATCACTTCTCTTAGTAACAACAACAGGCCGTGCCTCACGCACTGCTTTGCAAATAATGATTAAGGTCAAGAATACTTCCCCAGATTGTAGCCTGTCCTTTGCACCTGCAAAACCTGAGTTATGGAAAGTTGACTTGAGGCCATGTTTAATAAAAGCCTTACCCATGTGTCACAATAGCAAATCTGAAGCCATCCCACCCAGCAGCGTGACCTGGAGCACCTATTTTAAGCATTGAGGCATTCAGCAGAGTCAGAAGGAGTCAGGAGCACTGAATTTCTGAGGAGTGACTCAGAACCTGTACTGTACACGTAGGGTCCAAGGAGACAGGGTGTCTGGGAAGGGCAATTAGGTGTTCCCTCGTGTGCCCAGTGAGGAGCTGCTGAGAGCCAGCCAGCTGGAAACACCAGGGATGTATCTGAATAGGCACCTGCCTCCCAGCTTGCTCCTCTCAGAAACTGGCTGACATGGCACAGAAGCCTTTCCTAAATATCAGCTGGAATTTCTCATGAGTGATGCATGAGATATTCACCACCTGGCACAGCATCCTCCTGAAGGACAGGTGATGCAGACCCATGCAGGGAAGCACAACCTGAAGGTGGAGATTGGCTTAAATATGACCAGAGTGCCCAAGGTGTACTTCTGTCTCTCTGGGAAGGGTTTCTGCTGCCACTGTTGCTGTCCGTACATGAAACTCGTGTTTTGAAGCAGTTTGTCAGGAAGCATTAGCATGTCTGGCAGGTCTGCCTAGCTTGGGCTTCTTCAAGTAAGCAAACAGAACGAAGGGAATTCCCAATTTTGCATGTTTAAACAGTAAGACTGAAAGCTATTTAGAATCCTGCTGACCAAATCTCAGATCTTGCAGGCTCGGTGCGGTTCAAGCCTCCTTAGCAGGCTGAAGAGCACCCTTCTGATTCCTGAATTGCAGCAGAGGGAGAAAACACAGAGCTCTTCAAGAATAAAAAGGAAGGAAGGAGGACCGGTCACCATCAGGTGATCACTCTCCACTTCCACCTCCTGCTTGTGGGAGAGAGATAAGGGATCTTCCCTTGTGTTCCCTTATGTGCCCCACTTCGGGCACATCTTTACCCCTTCATTCCTGTGCACACCTGGCACCACACACTGCTGTGACATTCATGGCATCATTGCTCCCAGGAGAGCTTTTTGTACTTGCTCTGCAATCCAAATCTACTAAATACACATTAATCTAATGGTAACCATTGTATCGAGCCGAGGAAAAGAATTAAGAGACTTCAGATTACAATGAGCCAACTATTCCAAAAATCAGATCACTGTGGATAATAAACAGTGAGAAACAACAAAACAGGAGTCAGAGGAATTGGAGTCTTTCGTGGTCACTGATGTAGTAAATCAGCACTGCAGCTTAACACAGACAAATGTAGTGTAAAGTAATATATCTGAGGGAGAGGACTGGACTTGAAAGCACATATTTAAATGTGACATTCATGCAGTACACTAGCCAGGAAAATGAGGCTGATTTCATTAAAGAAAAATAAATCTCTGAAGACTATACACTCCATGGATACATTAATAAAAAAGAAGGGGAAAAAAAAGTAATCCAAGCATAATTTAGGCTATGTCAGAGGGGAATCACAGTGACTACTAAAATAAAAGGGGCACAAGATAAATTTTATTAAGTTAGTGAAATAAGTCTGGATGGGAAACTCCAGAAGACTATCTTACAGGTAGTGTGTCAAGTACCAGTGAGGATTATATGTCAGCTTCAGCTGCTGTCTCCATCCTTAGTACTGGGTCTGATGGCCAAGAAGATAACTCAGATTTAATTAGCAAGCTCCCTGTATATATTTAAGCAAGGTCCCTGTATATATTTAACATAGCACCTGCATATTTAAATTATGGCAACTTCAGATGTTCTCAGCTTTTCACTGTACCAGCCCCTGTGGAAACAACCCCCACTTCAAGGACAGGCAAAAGAAGAGAGTGGGATCTTTCCATTCTAACGGTCAGCGAAGGAGAACGCTGAATTATCATGGTCACAGAGGAAATCAGAGGCCAGATCTGTGTTCTTTTCATAACCACGGAACACCTCTGAGAACTCTCCAAAGTGCAGGTACAAAGACGTATTCGCTCCAGTGAAAACCAGCCTCTGCTGGCGTGGGAGGGGACAGACTGCTCTGTGCTCCTCAGGTTAAGAGCAAACTAACTCTGGCCAAGGGCACTGGAGGGAAACTCCTCGTTTTTAGCAAAGCCGTGGTTCTGCGTGGGTGCAAATGGCTGCGATGCACTCACAGACTCATCCCCAGTGAACTGCTGGGAACTTCCATCAGGAAGGTGAGGTCCTAACAGCTTGAGCTGTGATTTCCACCAGTGGCTCTGTGGAAATCAGGTATCTCAGGGTGAACACCACAATGCTGACCTTCCTCAGAGGCCAAATTTATTCCCAGCAGAGAAAGAAAACCTCTCACAGTTGCCAGATTAAGCTGATCAAGAACTAACAAGAACTGGAGAAGCAACAGGAGTGGCCTCCTCCGCTCTGCCTCCAGAGAAAAATCTGTCTTTTATTACAAAATTCCAGCCTGGAGCTTCCTCCCACAGGATAGACCAAGGAGGCCCAGGCTTGTATGAATTAACCAAAAATAACACTTCCAGGGAGGGAGAGGATGACTGAGGGAATTGCTGATGGGTTACAGAGGCCTCTTACCTCCTTCTCACCAGTTCAAGTCCAGAAGTCAGGAGGAAGGAGAGAAAGCCTCTGACTTTGAGAAGTTTGCTGCCTTTAGCTGATTTACTGGGAAGCAAGTGACTGCCATGACCACCATCATGTCAGGCAGCCCCAAGCCAGTGGACAGAAGAACAAAAACTATCCTTCCCATCTACACAATAATCCATTTTAAAGAGCTGTAAGGTGCATGGGGCAAGGATCAGATTGACAGCAAGCTCCAGGCTCCACCAGCAAGTATGTTTAGAAATAGCCAAAGCAAACAGGATTCTGTTTGGGGAGGGAAGGAGGCGGGCACCTTTTTGGCTGTGTTTGGGCAGCAGCAGGGATATGGTCTGGTTGATCCTGACCATCGCCACTACACATCCTCATTGCTATGGCAATGTCCCATGAACAGAGCAGGGATCAGCAGCTCCCTGGAGCAAGGAGGCAGCACTGTCCTCAGGTAGTGGCACTGCATTAGAACAAGGAAAAAAAAGAAATTTGTGCAGGCGAGCTGAAGACTCACTAGAGCGTGTAAATGTTACCTAAATTTGTGCATCAGCATTTAAATACCACAAGAACTGGAGCTGGAGCTAAGCAAGAGCAAAGCAGATGAACACTGAGTGTCTGATTCAGCCTGGGGAGATGGGTAAGCACAGGGAGCTGGGAAGCACCCAGAAACTGGGCCAAGGCCACCCCAGATGCTGCTGCTGTTCCCCAGGAGAAGCCTGTGAGAAACTAAAGCAGATGGCAGCCAACATGCTGGTGGGCAGCAGCACAGAATCCTTGGAGCAACCTCGAGCAGGACAGGGAGCACCACACCAAGCTCAACCACTGAAGCAGGAAAAAGCAGCTCAGAGAAAAGGACCACCAGCACCATAAGAAGCCACCAGTGACCGGAGATCTCTCTTGGGGTTCTCAACGGCCATCATGGGTTTGTGGAGCTGCAGAGGGGTCTGGCTCAGGGATGAGAAGTAGCACAGACCCACTGTTAAAAAGCAGGACTTGTTTGCCCTGCCCTTGTGCAAGATGAGAAAGGGGGAAGGGAAGCACAGCTCACCCCACCTTCTTGCAGAGCCTTCACAACCCGTGGCCTCTTAGAATGCTGGTGCCCCCACTGCAGTGGAGTGGCTGCTGAGAGAGGCTTTACTCAAGGTAGCGCTTTGGTGAGGTAATCTAAGACAACAGGATTAAACTGAAAGAGACAATTTATGTTGTGCAACAGGAAATATTTCCAGACAGTAAAGTCTGTTGGGCTCCAGAGCACTTTCCCAAGGTAAGCAGCAGAACTGGTATGGCCATCCCTTGGCTCATCTGTCAAGGCTACACGAGCACTGTGTGGTGAGGAGGACACGCTTGCACAAGGAGAGAGACAGGACAGGGACTTTGGGTTTGCTGCTGTTACAGCAGTTCTGTGTAAAAACAGGGACCCAGCATTTGCTTACACACAGAACAAGTTTCTATTGACAGAAGAAAAAGCTGAGATGTAGGGCAAGTAAGAAAGCCAAAAAAAAAGCCAGAAGGGTCTTGGTGGTACTTGAGACCCTTCAGCTCCTGGCATGGTCTCACCCTGAGTAGGTTTCTCTTGTCTTGCTTTCTCCTTTGCAAGTATCAGAAGAAAAAGCAGATATTAAGGGATTGATTCTTACCTGCCCTTCACTGCTGTAAATCAGAAATAATGTCACTGAAATCAGTGAGGTGATGTCAGCCTAAAATGAAGTGGGTTCACATTTAAATCCAAAAAAATTTAAGGATGAAATTATCATCATTGTCCAACATAGCACACAGAGGTAAAGTTTTAGGATGGTTTAGAAACTGAGTCCCAAAAACTGCACTTGAGACAGAGGTTCATGTCTCAACATCTGCATGTATGGGTGGATTTCCAAAGAACTGGAGGTCCTATCCCCCCTTCAAGCACCCAAAGCAGCCCCTGAAGCACAGCTACCCCTCAGTCACCTTGTACAGGCAATATTCCATTCCTTTCAGAGCTGACTTGCCTGTTGAACTCCTGCGACAATGCCAGTCTGTCACTCCTGCGACAATGCCAGTCTGTCACTCCGTTTCCTTTCACATGGAGAAAACAGAGCACATCTCCAGGTAAATGCCGTTCCTTAGGCTCCTAGGAGGTGCTGGGAGCAACTCCTGCTACAGTTTCTCTCCTCCCTCTGTTACATGAGCTCGTTACTGTCTTGTCTCTGCTAGTAAACCAACCCCTACCATAGCCCATTCTTCAGCCCTGAAGCCAATTGGCACCGCCTGCTGCCTACATGTTATTAAACTCTCTTACACTCTGAAACAAGGTGACTACATCCAAACTGCCTTTGGAGTGTCCTGGCCCTTCCTAAACTCCAGCAACACCCGGGAGTTGTCTCAGACCAAGCCGTGTGTGGTAGCACAGACGAGACCAGCTCACTAGTACATGTACTAGCCAGCTGTGAGAATACTGAAAGTGAATACTTTTTGATAAATTCTTCAGCAGCACAATACTCAGAAAGAGTCTGGGAGATTGGAAGACCGAAAAAAGGATTTCCTTCTCAACTCAATTTAAAAAAAAAAAAAAAGTGCCTTTCATAGAACAACTATGAAACAAACTTTGAGCTTTTACCTAGAAACTGACTCCAGGCAAAGCTGTCAGTAAATGTCTCCTGCGTCCCCCACAGCTTATGGCACCAAGACAAGGGGTGCCAAGGCTGTACAGGGAGCTTGAACTTTCCGCAGCCAGAGGAGGAGATGTGCCTTGGCTGGAGGCAGGGGAGAGGGACTGACGTGCTCAAGGTGAGCCCAAAGTCCCTTTCCTACATATCCATCTTGTAACTTCTTCCACCACTTTCCCATTAGAGAAGGGGGGCAGAGAGGACTCTACTGCCAAACCAGCATAAAACGAGAGGGAGTTGAGGGAGCAACATGGATCAAGCAGTGACTAGGAGGTAAACACACTGTACACAAAGCTTTGGGATCATTTTTCCTGGGGCCAACTCCAAGGCTTTTATTGCCCCACTTATAATTAGCTGGTAAATATTGTACATATAATTGACCTTTCTAAATGCTGCTGGGTAGCTGGAGGTGTTGGGAGCTGATTCTGCCTGGGAAGAGCTGGGGTTGTGCAGCACCGACTTTATCTGCCGGTGTGTAATGCTCTGCAAGCGCTTTTTTCCCTCACTTACTGACACATTGAGATTTACTGCCCTGTGTCAGTGAGTTCAAGAAAGCCTTTTAACTCTGGAAGCTCCAGGAACCGGCTCCAGCACATGCTTCAGGATTTATCCGTCAGTTTGTTATGCCTTGTTTGTCCAAGAAACAGTCAAGACTGAACGAGTCAGGAATGACAGAAATAGTACATGAAGTCACAGTTGCTCCACTTTAAAGCACAAGCATTTGTGTCTTTTTCCTACCAAATATATGTGCGTTCAGCGAGCAAATAAGGCAATGGCTGAGGAAAGGCAACACAGGCACGATTTTACAGATGCCAGCTGAGTTGTGCCCGCTCCTCCAAGCGAAGGTAACACAGATTTCCACATGTATCAGCTCTTTCTGCTCAGAAAAGCAATCCCCGGGACTGGACACACTCACAAACCCCGTGAACGCTGCTACAAGCCAGCCCTGGGAAAAACCTGTGAACACTAAACTGAAGCTGAAAGACAAACACGTAAGAGAAAACGCTGAGCAGCCCCTGCTCCTTCCCTCACCTCCGCTCACTGCCTGCCCGGCTTCTGTACATCCCCGTGCTGCTCTCCCTCTGTTAAACAGCCCTTTTTTCCGTCACTCACATCAAGCCACCAGCAAAACAGCACCAATGCCAGCCCTCGCAGCTGAGCTGTCCTACGGAGTCAGACGCACACCGGGCTCCCGTCCTCTCCCGTCCCCCCGCAGCCCCTCGCCCACCCAAACGCCCAGCACCAGCATCCCTCGGCCGCCGCGCCCAAGCCACCTGCACGGACAGGACCACGGCGGCGAAGTTTGCGAGAGAAGAATGTTTTTGCTCTCACCGCCTCAGGTTCCCAGCAGCCTGGGAAGTACAGCGAGCTGCGTGGAGAGAAGAAAGTTGTTCCAGCGTTCGGTTTCTTGGCGTTCCTGGCAGCGGGCTGGGAGCTGAGCCCGTGGGGATAGCAGGAGCAGGAATGCGGCGTGACAGGCGGGAGGTGAGGTGTGCCCAGCACTGTCACATCCTCCCAAAAGCCGCCGGCCGGGAGGGCGGGCGCCCTGCGCGTCTGCGGGAGGGCTGGAGCGCGGAGCGAGCGCGGGAGCGAGTGTCGGGGAGGGCAGCAACAGGAAATGACACAGAAACTTCACCAGGCTCCAATCCAAACTTGGCCCCTGACATGAAAGAGAGGGGAGGCAATTGGGGGCGGGGGGGAAGAGAAATTTTTCCCCCTCATTAACCAGCGTAAAAATCTGCTGACTGGAAAAAAAAAATCATTGTGACAAGTTTTATTAAAGCAAGGAATGAAAGGGGGTAAGGGGGGGGATTCCCATCAGAGTTTATTTATTTGAGCAGGAGTGGTACGATGATGTTGAGACACTGAGAGCAAAATGCCATTTTCAGCAGTTTCCTGGCTTTTCTCAGCTCTCGAATGCTCCAGCGTGTGCCTGAGGGCAGCAGGCAGGAGCAAGGTCCCCCCTGCATCCTGTGGGGCAGCAGCTGCCCCCAGAGCTCGGGCACTTCTGCCCGGGGTTGCGGGCAGTCGCTCCGGGATGCAGCGCTGCCCGGAGCAGAGGGGATGGCCGGCGCTGCTGGGGCGCTGTGCCCAGCCTGGAGAGGAGCACACGGCCCCACTCGCCTCGGGGACACGGCAAGCGGCAGCCCAGGCACCCCCGAGACCTCACAACGGCACCACTCACAGAAGCAGAACGTCGCGCTGAGCGTGTAGCCAAACCTTTGCTTGGATGTATGCAGGAAACTACCTTGATTGAACAAAGTCGGATGGATGCTTCAGAATCATAGAGTCATAAAATCATTAAAGTTGGAAAAGACTATAAACATCACCACGTCCAACTAACAACAACATGTTCACCGCTAAACCATATTCCTAACTATCACATCTACACAATTTCTGAACACTTCCAAGGATGGTATCTCCACCATGTCCCTGAGCAACTTGTTCCAATGCCTGACCCACCTTCCAGTGAAGAAATTTTTCATGATATCCAATCCAATGGATTTTCTAATAGCATTATTCCTAATCTATTTGGATTATTTTCCTAATATCCACTCTAACCTCCCCACAAGGCAAATCCTCTGAACACCTCTCTACATGCTGGGTGCAAGGGAACAACAGCTATTGAATTTGGTGGCAGTTTTTAAAGCATCCTTTAGACTTAATATCTAAAGTGTGTCCTCACAGGGCAGCCGAGACCTAGCCCTGACTTTGGGCTCTCTACAAATCCCACCTGCCCTTGCAGTAGGCAATGCCATAAACTCTTTGATAGCAGCCCATGGGACTTTCTAAGGTGTCCTCATGTTCCTGATTTGGTTCCCACACCGCTGCTGAAAGGTGGATGAGATGCCCACACAATAAAGTCACTGTAGATTGAACATAAGGTCAAATGGAAACTTTTCACTTGGAAGAAGCTGCACCACTCTTCATCCTACTGAAAGATGTCCTACTAGATATAATAAGCTGTAGGGACAGTTGGAACCCAGGTCTAAGCTCAGATTCAGCTCTTTCCTGGAAAGAAACATAGCCGTTCCAGCCACAAATATGAAAGTGGTAAGAGATTTTTTCTAAAAAATGGGCTTTCTCAGGCTAAAGATGGCCTCGCTGAGACCTCTCCATTTACCAATCAGTTTTATAGGAATATAATATTCCCACTAAAACAAGAATTTTAAAATGTTCCTATTTAATAGGGCTATTTTAAGGCCAGGTGTGATGACTCATTTGATAATTTTCATCACCTGGCCTGATCACCTGCATAGCTGAAGCCACAGAATGGTGTCCCAAAACAACACCTGAATCATTACAAATTATGGCACATCATGCAAGGACATATTGCCCCAACCCCCCCAAATCAGAGGCTTTCAGGGAAGGACACTCCACCTCAGATAAGTTATTTCAGTGGCTATTACCCCATCAGGAAGAAGAGCTGCCTTTTTGATCTGCAGTTGTCTGGCCTCACTCTCCTCCCTCAAACCTGGCCATCACTCATCAGTCTCTCCAGGAAGCCACAGATCAGGCATGGACTGAGAAGGCTGCAGCCCACCAAGGTACAGCCCATCCCCAGTTTACCCCCAGAACAGCAGGAATATTTTAAGCCCAGGTATATCTGGGGACCTTCCAATATTTTGGTTGAAAGCACTCAGGCCATGCAGTTCTGAGTGGAAACTGGAGCCTGCTGCTCCCTCACCATGCAAGCTCAACTTTACAAAACCACAGACAAGTCATCTTGTAACCTTGTCCTGAATACATAAAAATAGCTGAGCTTTTTTAGTCTCTCACAGTAAGGTAGATTTATGGACAAACCACAAGCCGTGCGTGTCAGTTTTTCAAGATCCATTTCCATTGCATTCAAGTTTTTTCTGAAATGTGCCTACCAGAACTGGATGTGGTATTACCTCACCCATACTGTAAATTTTTAACAGACTTGGACTCCTATCCAGTTGCTCCATCAGATGCATCTCTCTCTTTGCTGTGCCTTTGTGAATGCAGTAGCACCCTAACAAGCTGAATTAGAGATTTATTGTTATAGTATCATTTTACACCAAACTTCAACCTTAAACACAAAACACTTTCAGATTTGGCATTTATACAGTGTTCAACATATGCTTTGATCCAAACAAGGGCTTTGACCTGCCTAACCTTTGGCGTATTTTTTTCGCTCCTGTGAATGACTTGAGCACAATCGTAAGGTATCGTTTGTCACTCCCTTAATAAGAGGTTATTTTCAATTAATCAAAGAAATATAAACAGAGCCTTGTATCAAGTTTAAATAAGCTCAGAATAGTTCTGCCCTTAAAACAGATGTATAAAGCTGTGTCTCCTTTCAGATCAGAGCTAGCACACTGTCAAGAAGAGATCTTGCAGATCTGTTTGCTCAACCAGCTCGAAAAAGCCAATTATCATCTCCAAATCCTGACACAGTCCAGTGTGGCCCATTGAAGTCAGTGAATTGGGCAGCCCGTGATGCAGATTAGGGTAACCAGGCCAAAATCAGATTTGTGAGGTCTTTACAGATTAGAGAGAACAGCAGAAGGGAATTAGATAGCACCATATTATTTCAAAGTAAGGCTAGCCCTGTATCAAGCCCAGCACACCACAGCTGCTTCCTCATGGTTCTGATCGTGAAGAGGTCAAATAAAATCAGAAGAGGAAGAGATTAACTAAACAGAGCCAGGGCTGGTCTTTGGTCCCAGGGCCAGCAGGCACCGCCTCATGCACACGGGGGGCTAAATGCCCTTAACCTCCAAAAGAGAATGGCCCCATGCAGACCACTTGTTGGGAGCAATCTCTGGCTCATGCTACTGGTCAAGCTATGCCAGAGACTTGGCAGCCCACCCTGGGATAAACAGAAACCATGATAACGTTTAACACCATAAAAGTTTTCCAGTGGCAAGGCCTCAGTGCTATTTAATTAAACCAATAAACTACCTATAGCTAATTTCAGAATGATAAATTACCCAAGAACCCACAAGACTTTTTCTTCATCCTGAAGCCTTGGGTAAATACAGGCTTGCCCTGTGAGTCTCAGACTTTCCCACACAGCTTTAACATCCTTATTTCTTGCACTTCAGACACTGGTTTTTATCTGTAAGTTCTCCAAGGTAAGGAGCACATCTATTCCTGGAGCTTGGCCCCTGCATGTCACACAAAAAACAAGTGTTTTAATCCACGGGGTGGGATGTATCTGCACTCTGCTTAGCCACCTCAGGGGTAAATCTGAGCTAAATATCTGTACCATCCCTCTCTAGTTCATAGAGACTGGCCCTTGTAGAGGATAATTTGTTTTATCCAAACACAGTTTAACACAGGTGAGATGAATCTCCTCTGGAGCTGACCCTGCTTCAGGGATTATTAGCCTTGATAATTATTTCAATCTTTGCATCTGATTTTCCGTGTCTAACAAGGGGGCCAAAAACAAGATATGTGTTTACTTGTCAGAGCAAAACACAGAATATTTCAGATCTATAAAATAAATATTGTAATTGTGTTGTCACAACTTTTGATGCCAGAAACAAGTCATCTTGTGTAGCCCCTAAATAAGGTAAATTCTGATCAGGCCATTAAGTTTTCATGCAGTTACCACTGGAGCCCAAGATGCTGTGTAGCACTAAAGTACATCTTCCCAGCAGGGACCCTCTCTGGATTACAAGCTGTTAAGGAAGGGGGAAAGCCACCATGTCTTTTATTAACTGACTATCCTGAGAGTAATAAATGACTTTTCAAAGGGAATTAATCTGAAAGAGCTTCCTGTATTTGTTTTTATTGTACATATACATACATACATACATACATACACGCATATATATATATATATTTAAATATCTCTGCACTGGGTGCCATTTTCTCTTGCTAAAAATACTCACTATAATCAGTCAGCTTTTCTGAAAGTGTGTTCTGATAATCTGAGCTCATTCACAAATAGCACCTGCAGCAACACCCAGTAGAGGTAGGGGAACACATTTGAGAGTATTCACTTGGCAACCTGCTTCCCTGAAAATGAACATCAGATTTCCATTTCTACCTAGAAATAAGAGTAGAGAAGGAAAATGGCTTGTTGCAAATGGACAGGTTCTGCATGTTTATTTGAGGATGTGCAACATGCAGCTATTGAGATTCTAGGGTAAAATAACACACTTATGCATTTGGCTGCTATAGAGAGGGAATTTATAATGGTTTTCTTTTACTTGTTTGTCTTTTTTGGTCTTGATTTTATTTCCTTATTTTTTCAATCCAAATGGCATCATGGTGTCTGGTGGAAACCAGTGGGACCTGTGGCTGAAGGATCTGCACAACCCTGGAAAAGGATAGAGGAGGGGAGCCAATCTTTTTTTATCCTTTTGGCAGATCTATAACTAAAACCACAACATGAACCATGTGCCAAAATACTGGGTTTATTAACTATACTCTCACCTGGGGAAACTATTTCTGTTTGAAAGAGTACCTTAAACTGCTTACAGCAGCAGGATTAAGGTGTGGTGAATTCAAACAGAAGGAATAGTCTTATATAACTCTTTTTTCCCTTCAATACCTTTCATTTCATGCTAGATTGTCTGAATCCCACAAGAAAAATTATAATGCCTCAGAGATGAATTCTTTTCTGGCTTTTGCATTTTCATAGTGATCACTGCAGTTTTCATATGTTAACATCAGATTATCTGCTATTTTATAAAAAAAAAAGCGTATACCTTTCCATGCAGGTCTGCTCCTCCCCGTGCTACTTTTGGTATTTATGAAACCAGCTACACAAACTTCAGGGGCAAATGATCTTTAAAAATTAATGAAGACCTGTAACATTTACATCCTATGAATTTTACAAAAGGAGAAAAGCTGGTTTCTTCTTTTTCCCTCTCCCTGCTCCCTGCTATCCCCAAACAGATAGGAATTGTTCCTCTCAAGTCTGTCTCTCTCCAAAAAAATCTGACCTACAAATGGCTTTCTCATAACTCAGCAGACTAGTTTAGTCCTCATATGGATTTATCATTAACCACATAAGCACATGTTGTCCATTTTGCCCAACCTAATGAATGTGCTATAAATAAAATAACTCTAAAAACAGGTTTCACCATACTTATCCAAGCTGTTGCTGCAGGTCCTTGTAACTCCCAAACCTGCTTACATTAGAAACATTAATCACTTGGTTATAATTCGAAGCATCAGCTCTCTACAGCTGAATCTCCCTAGCACTTGACTTTGGCTAGACCTCTAACCTCGACTTATCACTTTCAGGCGTACTCCACATTTTCTTCTCCAATCTGTCACTAATGTAGTAAGGACGTGGGAAGTTGCTTTCAGAAGGTATTTTTAACCTAGGAGTGTCTCATTAAAAAGAGAGCTTAGTATAGAAACTCTAAAACACTTCACTTAGCACAGCAACCTGAAAATACCAGAGGGGTATTTCACCAAAACTCAAGTCATTTTAAACCAAAGTAACGTAAAGAAAAAGGAAGCTCTTTTGGAAAAGACGCTGTTGAGTGTAATTCCTATCTATCCCACAAATATTTTATATGATCATAGGATTATCTCCAGAGCTTTGCATTTTCCATCTTGAATGAGGGAGGCTGAATCAGGCCATCTATTATTCTGACTTGCCTGCTCATTCATTAAGAGGGTATTTGTACAGTTTGGGTTCTTTCTACTTATTTCAGCTGACAGCATGGAGATCATATTCCATCTTGACCAAAGGTTTTGAAAGCCGAGAGAAACAAAAGATTAATCATAGGATATTATTTTTAAGCCTCATGTGCTTTAGTCTGGAAATAGAAAGACAAAGATAAAACTCCCAGAAGGACAGCCACAGCTAATGAGAGCCTGAGAGGAAATGATCACACATTCTTAGTTCTTCTGATGGATGTCCTTCTAGCCTTATTAATCACAACTTTGTGATGTCGATAAATCGCCGAAGTATGATAACAGAAGAAGGTGGGTTTGGATGCAAAATGATCCATGGTGAAGGATTACAATAAAGGAGGAAAAGGAGGGGGAGCCAAATACAGTTTTATAAACTGCATCCTCAGCTTGTGAGGACTTGTAGATAATAAATGTCATTCCTTCTCCACTTTATCTAGGCGATTAAGAATGTTTCTTGATGTATAAGTGCTGGGAGGCCTCTGCAGCACCTTCTCCAGTTACCAGGAGGTTTATATTACATCAATTGCTTTAATTTTCCATCAATTATGATTTCATTTACAAAGAGGAATTTAAAAGTACCGTTCTTCCTTTAACCTCTTTTTGAGGAAGTAGGCTCCAGAGGCTGGAAAGGAGAATCCATGCAAAACACTGGTGGTTTTGATCTTGCAAGGTTTGTCAGATCTTTCTTTGAGATTCCTGAAGTTTTCTAGTATGACCTTATCCTGCTTGAATGATCCTATGTCACAGAGGTGTCAGCAAGGTCTCCATGCCTCCAGTCACTCTAGAAACACAGTTGTTGGTTTCTATATTCAGCAAAAACCACCCATCCATCATTCCACCATGTGTCACAGTTTGTGGCTTTCAAGGAAAGCATTTCCCAGAGCACTCAAGAAATAAATAAATAAATAAATAAATGCATTTAACATGCTGTGACTGATGAATCAGTTCCATTCCCTGCTTTCTACCAGTGGTTTTTATGCTGCAAAATACAGCCCCGGCCATCTGAAGCAAACCAAAGCCATGCTTATGTACTTCAAATTTAAAATAAAAGGTTATTAAAATGAGGCACTTTGCCAGTAAGACAATGTGTGAGGGGACAATTTGCCTTAAGCAATGAAAGCCAGAGGAATACTAGACACCTAGGAAAGAAAGGACAGGAGTGCACTGAATGCCTTTGAGGATGCTCCCAAATGAAACACAAATTTGGGTGCTGCCCTATAGCTTTTATTTGGTTTGTGCCACAACATGGGCAGATCTCCAAGCTGATGCCCTACTAAGCTTTTCTAAGTCATGCTGCAGGACAGCACTTGGTAGGGAAATGCACCAGCTCGGTCCAGATGCATTGAAATTAGGCCAGGGACATCGCCTGTTGAACTGACGGACCCTATCCAGAGTCACATCAGCTCGGATGTTCCGTGGGTGTCAGTCTTCTTGTGGAGCCAGCCCAAACATGTCCATACCGTCCTGCATTCTGTATTCTCTAGGAATATAAACTGGGGACATAGCTGAGTTTCACAGCACTTCTCAGAGCTTCCCTGGCTGGGATGACAACTGAGCTGTTTCTGGCACACCTGCCCAAACACTCCCAATTCCAGGTTACAGCAGCTCACAGGGAGATAAAAAAACGGGGCAATCAAAGGGACAGCCTTTGAAGTGATTAGATGTTCCTGAAGAAAATAAGGCAAATTTATCCCTGTAATGCCTACTTTGTGCTCCCTGGAACAGTGGGGACGGCATTTCTGTCATCTCTGTTCTTGCCAACATTTCTGCATGTCGCTGTTTAATGGGAAGTACTGAAAACACACATGAATGGACACTAAATCACAGAATTTCCCTTCAGGCTCTCTAAGCCTTTGTGAGCATGAACAGGAGACAAGTACATGTGAACATAAAGTCTAAGCTGAGATGTGTCATTTTACCCATATAGAAAGTGGAGTGGAGAAGAGAGAAAATTAAGAACAAAAGACAATGAGGAAAGAAAAGAGGGGGGGGGAAAGCCCTATAAATAAGCTTTAGCATCTGAGAAAAACCAAGCAGAATACCTGGTGCCCAGTGTTGCAGTCTGAATCTGCTGCGTATGGATGCATAAGTCTGTGGCGTGGAAATGAGTCAGAATTGTTGTCCCAGGGAACACACTCCACTGGAGCAGTCTCACTCCTCTCAGGAGGGTATACTGGACTTATAGATCTGATTCTTGCCATGTGATTCTTGCCAGATGTCTGGCCACAGACAGCTGATCACCAGCAGATTACTTTAAGATAGACTTCAGCTAAGACACACCATTTCCACCCCGAGAGCACTTAATTCTTAAAATTCAAAGAATCGAGTGCTTGAAATCAGCAAAGGAATATCCTTAAATTACAGTTTCATGCCGCAAAGCCTCTGCTCTTGAAATATGGAGGCAGCTCAAAGAAATAAAGGGGTATCCAGGCCCTCATTCTGTTGCTCTTGAATGAAGTATGGTATGGATTTCTAGACCTGGATTTAGGCCTGGAAGCACATCTGGAGGGTGTCTATTACTTGCATCTGTTAGATTTGTGCTACATTAAAGAAATCATGACCTCCACAAACATCATAAATGATGAAGAAAATTCCTGGCCTGAAACTAAATATTGTTGTTTATTATGTTATATTGAGACTGACTCCTGCAGAGATGATGACACCAAAGCTATGAACCATCAGCCACAGAGCTTTGGACTGCCATAACAGTGTTCCTGTGAAGGCAATTGACTGAAACTCCACCATCCTGAGCTAAGGCATCAAATCTTCCCAATCCACATGGTGACACCTATCAGACAGGAGTCACCTCACTGCAATATTCACCTTTATCAGCAGGAGAGGAGGAACTGCAACACAAGAAAACGAGGAGTCTTTGGCAACAGAGAACAAGAGAAGAGAACAAACACAGCCCTTCTCAGCAAGCTCACCTGACACAGGAGTTGGAAATAAAACACTACTGGCTTCCAGTGCTAGTGATATGACCAGGAAGAAACCTTCTCCTTCCTGGCATAGTATTTGTTAAGTTGAGTAGCTCGAAAAACCTTTAAAATTGGAGGTGAAGCTACCTCTGCTCACAGGAACAGCCCTGTCTCCTGCAGCAGCACTGCTGCTAGGGAGCATTACATAAACGAGTTCATGTCAGGTCACAATCAGAAGACAGGCAGAGGCAGAAACACTCCAGCAGGCATTATTTTTCCACAGCACAGCCAAAAGCAGGAAAAATTTTTAAGAACAGTAAAATGCCACTGTATTTGCAGACACCATTTATTAATAGCAGGATGGATTTTCAGTCAGTTTGTACCACAAATACCAACACCATCTTAGCTGCACTAAGTTGATGAAAGTGACATAAATTTTCAATGAACAATTATTTAAATCAAGGTGCAAAACTCACTGGGGAACCTGCAAAATTCTCCACTTTCTTGATTCTAAAGATCTGTTCCCAAATCCAAATCCATCCAGTAAATACTTATCCATGAGTGTGTCCCATGTGCTATAGAAGAAAACATGAGATCAAGGATCCTGTTCTTGAAAATTGAAAAGGTAGTAACAGACAGGGGAGTGATTAAATCCTTCCTCTCTCTTGCATTGCACTGCTGATGCTTTCTCATTTTTAATGGAGGTTGTAGAGCACAGAGAAACAGAGAATCCCATGAAAGTGCAGACTGTGATCCAAGGGGCTCAGCAAGGAAAGTGTTTGCTTCCTACAGTGCAGGAATAGGAGTTCCCAAACCAGGATGAATCCTGAGTCCCGAACTGGAAATTATCATAGACCTGGACATGCAAAGGAAATCTGCACTGTGGTCTCAAAGAGGGTTTCACAAATAGGAAACTTTGGGAATTGATGTTCTTACAGGGCTTAGTTAGATGGTTGTAGTCATGCCACGTTAAGGTTTAATTGTTTTCAATGTCTCAAAGTTGCATTTTTACCCTTAGGAAGGTGACGAATTTGAGCAAGGGGCTTACCAGGTAAACAAGCTGTCAGAAATAAATTTAAAAAAAAAAAAAAAAACAAAACAAACCAGGACAAATAAAACCTATCTGACCTCCCTGAAACCTACAAATTTTGCCCCAACATGTTATCAGATGGCAAACCCTTCTCAGTAACTCCAGTGTGCATCAAAACTTGCTATTGCAAAGAAGCACAGCAATGTTCTGTGAGAAATATCACAAATCTCTCTATTTATAACACAGGTCTTCTTGGGTTTTAGCCATTAATCATTGACCCATCTGCATACCCAGAACTCAGCTTTGCCAACATATTCCGGACTCTGAGCTAAGATTCCTGAATCAAATATTCCCCCTTCCTAATTTATGCCACTGTAACTTTTCAACCTGAAATCCCCAGTGCATCAGAGAAGGAAGCTTCTTTCCAACAGGCAGTAGTGGAGCTGACAAGGAATGCTGCTGCTAAGCTCCCATTCTCTGCTATTTTTGAGTAATGTCTGTCATGTCAGGCTGGAGAGATGGATATAACGATGGGACAGGTGTAGGCACAGAGATATTTGGTACAAGAAACTCATCCAGCTGAGAACATCACGGCACAGCAAATCTCTCCTCCACTGTCTAGTCCAGTTTTCTGAAGAACTCTGGAATTCTGTGGCTGCATCTTTGTTGTCTGCACTCAGGACATCTCCAAGACATAGTCAAGGACCAGAAGAAGACAATGGTTAGCAACCGTGATCCTCTGGATCAATGGGAACAGAAAATAGGGTCTCAACAAAACGGTGGAATGAATTCCTTTAGGAACTGCAGACTGTTTCAAATCTCATTCCCTTTCACTAAAGGTACATATTTTAACTGTTTTGCATCTGCTATGTGAAATAAAAGTGCTGCTACTGCTGTAAAAACAATTTTAAATGTTACTATAGATATATTACCAACCAAAGGAGAGTCAAGGAGAATCTCCATCCTTTACTGGAAGCAGAGGAAAACATTATGACAAAGAATGAGAAAAAGGCAGAGATGCTTGCAAGGAGGTTGTAGCAAGCTGAGGATGAGTCTCTTCTCCCAGGTGGCAAGTGATAAGAAAAGAGGAAATGGCTTCTAGTTGCACCAGCGGAGATTTAGATTGGATATTAGAAAAAATGTCTTCGCTGAAAGGGTTGTCAAGCACTGGAAGGGGCTGCCCAGGGCAGTGGTGGAGTCTCCATCCCTGGAGATATTTAGAAGATGTGCAGATGTGGCTTTGAGGGACATGGTTTAGTGGTGGGCTTGGCAGTGCTGAGTTAATGGTTGGACTTAATGATCTGAAAGGCCTTTTCCAAACTTAATGGTGCTGATTCTAAAATATGTAAGAGGATACACATTTCACAAAAGTCTAACTGCCTTAAAATCCTAGGAAAATAATATGCTGCACTTCAAACACTCTTCCCCAGAGGTTATAAAAACAGTAGTTGAAAGATGTATGATAATTTTGTCTAATGCACTACAGGAAGATGTTCCCATGCTCATCTGATGGGTGCAGGACAAGAATGGAAAATAACATGGTTGGGTTCAGACCAGGTCAGGTGATCTTCCCAAAGATTCCTCCTGTCTCTTTTCTCAAGAAGCACATACCCAAGAGATTCTGTATGCAAACAGCTACTCAGAAGGGAGCACGATACAATAATAAAAATCAACAGACACATTTAGAATAGAATTAAAAATTAAAAGCCCTTAGTGAAATCCAGTAGCTGCTTGTTTTATATGTGTCCAACTCACTGCAACACAATGCTTTCCTGAAACTTCAGGAAGATTTTAGGTCGAGGTAAATAAGTACATGCTTTCCATACACCACGCACATTAAAAAGGGGTAATTAGGCCTATCATTATGGTCTTGTCTGCAGCACATCAATCACGGGCAAAATCACAGAACATCTGTGACAGGGCTCAACAAATAAATAATTACTACATATTAACAACATGTAATGGAAAAGGAGTCTTATTAATTAATCTGATCTCACGTTCTGATGAGTCTACAAATGAGATTGATAAAAATAAGAGTGTTGAGGTAACGAGCTTTTGAAGAGCACCAAATTTGAATTATTGAGTAATATATTTGGCTGGTTTAAAATAAACATAGTACAGTGTAGCTTAATTGGAGACCAGCTGATACCTTTCCAAATTAAATAGTAAATGGCAAATGTTCACTCACCAAGTGAACTTTCAGCCCCCTATAGATGCTGGCTTACCAGTTGCTATTTAATATTTTTATTGCTGACACGGAAGAAAAGGTTAAACTATTACCTAGTAAGTTAGTGGAATTTTGGGAAGCAGCATGGAATACAGAGGACAATAAAGCAAAACAATCCAGAGAGGATTTCAGTAAACTGCACACAAAACAACAGTGTGAATTTCAAAAAAGTCCTGAATGTAAGATTAAACAGTGGAGAACTTGCTCCTCAGGCATGAGAAAGGAGGCCAGAAGCAAACTGGAAAAAGCCTAGAAAGTGATAGAATCTAAGTGGTTTAACGTAGACATCTTCAGCAGCAGAATGCATGTACTAGAGATGTAAAATCAAGTAGAAGAAGCAAAGAAATTATATAACAACCCAACCTGGCATTGGTGCAACTGCTGCTGGTATTCAGATCCTATTCTAGAGGCTGCAGGTAATGAAGAACTAAAATTAATTGAGGGAAAAGACACAAGAATTAATTGGGAAACCTCATGCTGGAGAAAGACATGAGAAAATTTACCTCTTTTCTTTTACAAAGAAAAGGCTGAGAGGTTTCTTAAGCACAGACTATAAGTATTCAAAGAGACAAGTGGAATTAGCTAACAAAGTTTCTTCAACCTTAAAAGATCTCGTAGTGGCCAATACGTAGAAGTTAAATCTAGACATTCAGAACAGATATAGATCTAGTTTCTTTGACAATTTTGCAAGGGTTGTGGGATACTTACAGTCACTGGGAATCTTCAAACCAACTTTTTTTAAGTTTCACTCCAGTTCAAACAGCAATTAATTTAGGGAAGTCTTATGGCCTCTTGGCCTCAGTAACTTATCAGTTAAGTGACAGGGCTTCAAACGCTTCTGTGGGAGGCTATTTTACAACCTAATAAATGTCGTCTTTGGGAAAAGTTTCATGGGATTCTGCATTTGTCTTTAATACACTACTAATGGACCACACTGAGTAACTGATCCCCTTGTTTTCTGTTCTCATCAAAGCACAATTAAAATAATTATCTTTCAGCAGATAATAACACCTTTTCTAATACTTGTAAAGAATAATCAGAGAATGAATCAAGCAATTAATTCTTAGTTCTTAGTCATTCCTCCCACTCAAGACCCAAACCAATGTTCACATAAGCACAGGAGTATGTGAGGAATGTTTCCTTCAGCCAAGCACTGGAGAAGACGAGGGAAATTTGGCATTTTTGACCTTCAGATTGCCACAGTTTGCGGTATCTGTACCCAAACCAGAACACTATACAGAGAAAATGGAGATTCTTGCAGGGGCTGAAATAAATGTGCTCCTGTGGCTAACATTCACTCCTTCTCTCCATCTTCACTTGCTTTTTGGCTGTGGCTTGTCCCTTTGGTCACTCATGCTTTAATTTGCTTCATAATCTCAATCCTGCTACTCAGTGTCTAAGCACTGTGTGTGTTTCCTTGAAACCACAAAAAATCATAAAGTATATAATGGTTTGGGTTGAAAGAGACCCTAAAGATCCTCTCATTCCAACCCCCTGCCATGGGCAGGGACACCTTCCACCAGACCAGGTTGCTCCGACCCCCATGGCCTTGAACACTTCCAGGGATGGAGCATCTAGAGCTTCTCTGGGCAACCTGTGCCAGGGCCTCACCACCCTCACAGCAAAGAATTGTTTTTCTAATATCTGATCTAAAAAGCAGCACCTGAGGGGGCACCTGGAGTTGAACCAGGGACCTCTTGATCTGCAGTCAAATGCTCTGCCACTGAGCTATACCCCCTGCCTGAGCAGCCCTACTCTGTAAATGAAACCCATTAGGACATTCCCTGCCCTAGGGAGTTCACAACATGGAATATGAACCAGCCTTGCAGAACTAGTCCAGCACAGACAACCTCACTGCATTTCTTCCTGAACCTTGCAGGAGACACACACAGGGGTGTAGGACTTCTGGGGCAGCACAGCAATGTCTTATGAACAAATAATAACTGAACCTTACAGCTACTGCCGGACAGTGCCAACCAATGCACTGCAAAATGATGGAAAAATTGCTCTGCATTCCCTTTAACTCCCTCCCTGCACTTCTTTCCAGCACACTGCTAGTTCCACTTCTTTCCAGATATGGAACAGGGTTACCTTTCCAGCTCCTTTGCCCAGGTGTGCACACCAAGGCCAGCTGCATTGCCCATCTGTTTTCTCAGCCAGAACCATGCCCCTCTCCCCTCAGCAGGGCAGCTGAACACCCACAATCAGAGGTAACTATGACCTGGTGACTCCAGGGACTGAATCTCCATCTCAAAGCAATGGTGAGATTCCCCAAAGGACAGTCCTGAAGTTCAGCTTTCACTGAGTAATTCCCAGGCCTCTGGAAATAGGCTGAAGAACAGTAAATTTAGTAAGGAAACAGAGATCCTATGGATCCCTATTGCTTCACCAGCCTTCTGTCTGAAATATTTAGTAGTATCAAGATGCTTGCTAGAATCACAATATGTGTTCAAATGCTAGGACAGTGAAACAGTATGTTCATGGGGTCAGCCAGGAGGCTCTGGTATGGAGAATCCAGTGTGGGCAAAGTTGGACAAACATTAGATAAATAAATGGGAGAGGCTGAATCCTAAATGGAAACTAGGAGAATTTGTTTGTTCTAACTGGCGAACCACATGGACTGAGTTTTCCAAGAGAAGCATCTACAGACAGGTACATTCACTGGGACTGTGGGTAAGGTCCCCAGACTGAATGTTTTGGCACCATCTTCTGTGATTTTGATTCATCCAAAGTTTGCCAGATCAAAAGTTGTTAGTACTAGTGCTTTGAAAAGCATGATCTCTCCCAAGATGAGCACCATACCACAATGAGCTATCATAGCCAACCCTCCTTCCAAACCATTAATAAGGATCTTAAACAAAAACAGTCTAACATTGTTCTCTTCTGCTCCCCTGAGGTATCTTCCACCAAGTTTTGGCATTTATTCATTGCTATGTGTTTCTGGTGCCTCCAGCCTGTTTTCAGTCTGTTTTATAATCTTCATCTCCAGTCAATTTAAATTAAATTTTCAGCTCAGTCTTCATGAAACAATATATTAATTGCCTCAGTACATGAATAGACATCTTATTTACACAGATTAAATGACCATATTCTTTTCATCTACTTGGCCTGCAGTTGGATCAAACTAAGTGATTAAGTTTCATCTGGATTTCCTTCCTACAAATCTATGTGTGTATCATCCATGTTCCTTTTCAATGGTGAAGTCAACAAGTGTAGAGGGGTTGCACTTCCTACATGCCACTAAGGGAATCAAACTAATAACTAAAGTGTGCTCTGAGTCACACAGAAAACTCAATAAACCCTTCTTCACCAGGGATAAGGTTTGCTTTAACTGCTTACAGATTTTCTTTGTTCAGTTTTTTCTCCAATATTCCACAACAACAAAATTCACCCCTTCCTTTTTCCATCATTTACATTCCGTTTCGGCATCTCTCTTGAGGGTTAGCTAGTATACATACGGCTGCATATGAATGCATGGCACAGCAAATTCTTTTTCCTTCCTTATTTAGACTCCTTCACTAGACATGGAAGCCAAATTTATTGGTTACTAACTCTTTTAATGACTGCTGCTCATTTGTAAAGATCAATAAAACATATTTTCCTCTGTCCTCTGGTTCTCATTTGATTCTTCTGGTTTTCAGAGACAACTGTGTGAGACATCTCCTTGACTAGTTGCAAGAAAAACATAGCAGGCAGATTTGATTTTCCAAGTTTCATTTCTAAGATTTTCCTGTTTCCCATATCCCTGAAAATTCACCCCATTCCTGATGTATTCAGTTAACGTTAGTGTCTGGAGATAGCACAGAGATTCAGTAAATCCAGCAGTACTGACTTCAAGTTCTCATTCTGTGGGGCCTCCTAATGCTGTTAGACAGTTTGAGGTCTAAAATGGGATGAAAGGAGACAAGGCGAGGTAAATATGTCACTTCCACTCACAGTGCTCTATGGATGTTTCCCAACTTGGTGAAAGTCAGCTAACCCACAGGAAGTGCAGTAAGGTATATTGGCACGTGAAAAAGTTTCTGTCTGTAGTGCCTGCAGACGCCCTTTGCACAGATCAAAACTCTTTTTCCAACATGGATATGGGGTCACCCCAGTACAAGAACAGGATTCTGGATCAGCTTCATGTCTGAATCGTCAACTTTTTGTGATTTACTGGGGGGAAGGGAGGATCATGGTCATGAAGAAAGAACTCTTTATTTCTTTGTCTCATTCTACTAAACATAAATACAAATTTCCGTCAACAGCCATGAAATAGCTGTTTCAACAGAGTTCTGGAAGTTTGGAGGCATACACACCCTGAAAAGCAACCAAATATCTGAGTGGGAAAATGATGTAAATTGGAGAAAATAAAGTGTCCTCTACATGGGCCCTACCCTTTCAAAGCACAAACATTTCCAAAAACTAATGACGAGAGAAGCTGGTTCCAGCTGCCGTGTGACTCAGACTGGCATAAGTAACTGGCCAGGGCAGTTCTGGGACAGCAAATTGGGGAGAAAATAAAGGCCAAATACTGCCTTGGTTCAGAAGATGTGAAACTGTCAAGTAACTGAACACCAGACCATTGAACATCCCTGGCTCCCCACTTTGTCCCACCAGCTCCACATATCTGCTCACACCCAGGCCACTGAAGCACCAGCTGCAGCCTATATCAAATACAACAGTCACAACTGTATCTGTAATACTTCTATCTGAAAACTTCATCACTTACTCAAGTTCTGAAAAGAGACGTGAACAAAGCTGAAGACACGGTGAAGATCTTCAAAATGGCTGTTCTTTAGGGAGCTTCAGGCCTGGGCTGTGGGTCCTAAGGAAGGATCTCAGAGAGACACAGTTGTGGAGACCAGCAATGACTGTTTGATGAGATGAGAAAAGCAAGACAAAAGAGATCAAAATGGACTAAATAAGTCTCTTGGTATCAGGATTGTGACTCGCTTGCTATCAGCATTGTGACACTGAATTACTTTCTTCTGTTGTCTTGCCTAAGACGTATTGAAATGAGAAGCAGCACATCTCAGACAATTTGTTGAAATCACTTCAAGTCTCTGAGTGATGTTAATGATCAGTGACCGAGGGTGGAGTGCAGTGAGGTGAATGACAGATGAATGGCAGATAACAGCATCCACCTTAATGGAGAACTTTTATCTGAGCATTTCCATGGACTCCCAATACACCTCATCACATCCTACTCTTTACCTTACTTACCTTCATCACTCCTCTGCAAAGTATCCTCATATTTAATTTTTTAAATGCAGAGATGAAGAAAATAGGGAATAATTGTCCTGTCTAAGGTCACCCAGGTCTGTCCAGGCCTCCAGGACTGGTTCAGACAGGGACCTCACTTGCACTTTTGAAGCTGCAGACAAATCATATGGGTGGTAGGTCCTTAAGGATGTGCTCGGAGCTCTGCTGCTCCCTCCCCTCATGACACCAGACATTGCAAAACCTGTCATGAGCTGGCAGAACAGTTAAGGGCATAAGTACCAGAGTCAGACCTTGTGAAGGTGCTTCAGGTTTGGTGCATGTGCTCTAGGAGCTGCCAAATTTAAAGAGACGCAAGAAGATTTTTGCAGAAGCATTCACAGAGACAGCCTGTCTCCACGTGTCTATCAATAATGCTCAAGTGTCAACACTTCCAGGCTTGGATCTGAAGATGCCCTCACCTGCTATAGGTTTGCTAAAGGCCATTATCTGGTTCATAAATGGGGAAAGTCAGACACAAAACAATAAAACAATTCTTCTGCAGTAACTCAGATCAGAGCTGGAATATTAAAAAAAAAAAAGAAAAATTGAAATCCTGGCTCAAGTATCCTGTATTATCTACAAAGTGATTGAACTGCTCCTCTCAGAGTTTTCTCTTTCATTCCTTTTCCATCACTCCCACTTCTCTCCCATTGCCAACCCCGTCTCTCATTGCCATTTTCCTTCCTGTAGTCTTTTCCACGGTTCTTATGCCAGCAGTGATCCCTCCCAGTTCTGCTGCTTTGCTGCAGGTCTTTCCAAATGCCATTGCATCGGGCCATCTCCCTGGGACCAGAGCCATTTCTCTAGAGGGGAATGTGCAGCTGTTGGTGGCTGCAAAGTAGCCAGAGGGCCCCCAGCTCTCCCCAGCTATGGTGCAGGAGGATGCTGAGTGATGGTGTCAGCAAAGAGCAGTAAGAGGCCTTGGCTGCCTGTTCAATACCTGGAAGCAGCCCCGAGTCACTGGAAAACAGATCTGAAGAAAGAAGGTTGCTCCCTCTGCCCTCAACCAAATGATATTTCATCCAGCGTGAAGGAGATGTTGATAGAAGGGTCTGTGTCATCACAGATGAGAGATTTTTGGCTGGTAGAGATGTGCCTCGACCAGTCACATCCACTCCAGCAGGAGGCAGGCAACTATGCGAGGCTCCTGCTCACCCACAGCCAGAGGTTGAATGCACAATGTTCCAGTCTGCTCATAAAAAGGGCTGTCAGGGAGAGCAGAGGGAGGGCACAGGCTGGACAGCCAGCTCCCCTGTGTTATGTGTAAGGAATCAGGGTTAGAAGTGGCTTTAGTTAGGGCATTGCTGCTTTAATTTGAGAACATAGGGGTTTGAAAGTGTACAAGTTTCATGTTAAGTTCTTTTTGAACTCAGGAGGAAGGATTGGACTTGCTATTCGTGAGCATCTCACTCATCAGCTCCTTGAGTCTATTAATCCATGATCCCCTCCTCCAGTGCATGTCTCCCAGGATATACTTCATTAGTTCAACCCATCTACACACAATTTACTCTCAGAACACCCAATGGCCAAATAAAGGAACTAGTATGGCATGCAGCCACAGGAAAGGGGTTAGAGCAGAGCACAGGTACTCTCCAGGCCTGCTGTCCCAAGCAGCATGTGATGAAATGCAATGCTATCAAATATCATGACAGAAAGCACAAATACATAAAACATGAGGGTGCCTCTTAAAAATAAATGTTGCTCCATGATCTTTTTCCCAGGAGAAGGAAATTTCCAGAGTGCTGGCTCTCTGTGTGTGGTATCACATATTGCATGGTCTGTTCCCTATAAGCTCTCGACATATGCTACGAATCTGCCTCTGCACTACAAGTATTCTAAATCAGATGCTTATGCCTTCTTCTGATCTTTTGCAGTCACACATACATACATTGGATTTTGCCACAGGCTATCCATCATTCCTCCCTTTCCAGCATCTGAAACGCATGACCCACAATTTGGTTTTATGTGTGTTTTACTGCAGTTTCCCTATAATCACACAGGAAACTTTAATTCTCACCTTATGAGCCCAAGGCTGCAGTTCTAATCCTTGTCTCTCAGAAGAGTCATGGCTGTATGTCTGATTACCGACAGTCTGTATTTGCCACAAATGAAGGAAAAATCAAATTCCATTGCAATCAAAGCCTTACCTCTCACAATCCATTGTTTACCTGCATCATTTTTCACCTTCTACCTCAAAGTAACACTTAAAGCCCTTAGGCATTGCCACCCTCTGCCTCTGAGTCTCCTCATTTCAGCTGTGGACTAAGCACAGTGGTGCTGCATGAGGTGGACATTTTCCATCACCACAGGACAGACAGCTCTGCCAAGACATCCATCCCTCTCTAATTACCCAGGTTTCCTGCAGGCATCAAGGGGAAGCTGTCTCATCCACTGTAGACCTGTCATGTCTCAAGACTCTGACTTGCACCTCTCATTCCTCCCTCTCCTCCCTTTTTACTCATTCACCAGGAATTCACCATGCCCATCTCCTTCCCCATCCCAGACTGGAAGTGGCAGACACAGCTGGTTGGCATCATCCACCTTCCAATTGCCTCTTTTAAAGGCCATAAAAAGGAAAAGGGGCCGTAGGTCACCCCAGCCCCCTACTTACCCCAACCCCTTACCAGCTGTACAAACCCTTCTGCCTCAAGGACTGATATAATTTGGCACAGCACTCATCAGAACAGTCCTGTCTGTTCACATGCATGTACAATACCTCACCAAGTGATCCTGATCCCAGAAGGGCTCACCCACCACCCTCTGACATCATGTTATATGTGCCTCATCCCCTGTAATGATACATTTCTGTTTACAGTCAGGGAACATCACTCTTCCAGGAGGCCATATCCCAGGCAGAGGGAGATTTCTAGCTCAAATATGTCCTTGTTGGTCGGGTGAAAGAAGATGGAGGATTTTTTAGCACTCTGGAAAGGGGCTAACTGGGAAGGGTTGACGGGGAAGTGGTCTGGTAAGATACCTGCCCTGTGCATGAAGCAGATGGCACAGGCGCATCAGAGAAGCCCTGTAAACAACCAGTTAAGCTTTAGTCACAAGCCCTTTCATCTGCTTCAAATATAGGCTCTACCGCCTTCCAGCTGGGGCTGGAAAACATCAGGTCTGCTGTGCCTGCAGGGCTTTGTGAGTTTGTATGTTCTGAACTCCTGCCAGGAGTAACTTTTGTGCTGGAGGGATCAGTGCTGGGCCCTGTGTAATGCATCCGTAATGCAGTGACTTATGCATGGAGGAGGGAAGCTGGGGAAATTCCCTTCCACCATAAACTATTTCTTGGCTCTTTGCATTAGTTGTCAGCCCTTGGGAATATGTTTTCCTCTATTCCCACTTTTCTGTGGTCTGCATTATCATTTGCTAAATATTAGCGTGTGCTATTTATCAGGAGGTCTACAACCCTTGTCCACTCCAGGGAGTTTGCAACTAAGTCACAGCAATAAATTTTCTGATATTCTATGGGCTTTACAGCCTTAAGAGGCACACAGCTGAAATCATTATCTCAGAGCCTTCAACCCCTAATACCACAGTGAAACACTCACCACCAAAGGCAGGGAGGATGCACACGAGCACAGGTTGTTGATACTCACAGCAGATTCAGAGTTAGGCTCCAAATCTACTTACTAATAATGATGATTACTTCAGCTCCTCTGGTTTTATAACATGCTTGAAAGTCTCAGGGAAACCACATTATCTGCACCTCTCTTTCAACAGCATGTTTGTTTCGTAAGAGCTGCTGGGCTAGCAAAGGAAAGGGTGTGTTTGTGGACAGGGAATCTGTTATAATAATATCATGGTGACCAAAATGAGCACCACGGTCTACAATTACTGCTATCCTTCTACGTTTATTGCAGAACAGAGTCACCCGAGATCTGACCCAAAACCTGTTGACTCCACTGAAATTATTTTGCAGCAGGTCCTAGGAAACACTTGGACAAGACATCATCTCTTACTGTGTCACTCTGTTTAGGGAGTTTGGACTTTTTCCCTTCAATAGCTGTTATCTAAGAAGGGATTCAACCTTTGACTAGAAAGGTTCTTCAATATCTCCATATTTCTGATCCCAAAGCCCCTTGCAGAGTAATTCTTGGTTAATGACTAGAAATGTTCCAGCATCTCTTGGCTATAGGATCTGATCCCAAGAACCTTCAAAGCAAACCAGAGTTCAGACTCACCTGGGAATACTTAATAAAGATTTGGAGGGATAATTAAAGAAATAAATTAAATGCTACTAGAATGTACATGTCCAAAGGAAACACTGGTCTGAGGAGTCTGTATTTTTCAAAGTTATCAAATTAGCCCAGTTTGGTTTCCACTGCCAATCTAAATAATGGTGGATATTGTCCAATCTCTTTTCCTTCCAAGTAGGCTGAGAAATCATGGACAAGGTCATTAGTGTGAGAGAAGAGACATTCTCCTGCTCTGAATATCCCAGACAGAGCTACATGGAATGGCTGCTGCTCTCTCAGAGAGGGAGAGTAGCAAAAGGAGAAGAGGAAACTCGAGCAGCCAAGCAGCCGTGTCCAGTGGATGGAAGGAACAACTGGCATTAGCTGGTTTTGCTTTGCCAACCTTATGGCAACAAAAACAAGAGAAAGAACTGGACAAAAATATTTGAGAACGGCCTAAGATCAAAAAATGGGGCAGCTTCCCCTGCAGAGGTAGGGCACAGTCCTCTCCTCTGTTCCTCTCTTGCTCTCTCACTATGATAGGAGACAAGTTCAGGGTTCACTGGCCATTCCCTGGCCAATGCCAGGCTCACTCTCCGACTCACAGGGCCCAGACAGTCTCAATACTTCCCCCATACTTTTTTTCAGCCCTACAGCCCTTTCTGACAGTAAAGCTGTGTTGATCTGGAGCAGGGATGTTTTTTAGCATGCCAGACTCATGAATGCCATAGCCTGTTATCCCAGAAAGACTGAAGAATAAACAAAGAGGGACTGGCAGAATAATGATCAATAAAACTCCTTGATCTGAACCTCAAATCCAGGATATAGCTATATTAATAAACTAAAGGGCTCAGTTGCTGGCTTGGAATTTTACACAGGTTGTAACTAATAAAATTTCCAGAGATATTTTGGTCCATTCCTCACTCTGGCATGGTTCAGGGGACACCATAGCCAGGGACTTTTCACTGCAGCTAGTTTGGGTATAGAAAGTTCCTCTATTCAGGTGTGAGCCATGCCTTGCCACTTGCCCTTAGGGCCAAGGAACATTTTTATTGTACAAGTGTAGTCCATGAGGACTCTCTCCAAAACACAGTTAAATCTCCAAACTGGCTGCCCAGTACAAGGGATGCCTGGCAAGTCCCAGCGGCCTCCTTGATGTATTCCAACTCATTCCCTGCCCCCTCTGCTGCCTGGGAGACACCAAGTGCACAGAAGATGCTGGGAGCTGCAAGTTGGGAGGACTCACCCTGGCACAGGGATTTCACACCAGTAGGCACCGAATCAACACCAGTAACTCCCAGGACACCTTCATGGGGCAGGGACCGTGGAGTGGCCAAGCATGGCATGCTGCAAGACTGGCTGATGGTGCTCATGGGTTTGGAGTCAGCTGGAAAAGGCTCTAATTAGGCCATGTTGGCTTTTGCCAAGATCAGGGCTGGGTAGTTCCCGGTAGAGCTTCACAAACCACAGGGTCTAGTTGGAAGCTGCATGCACTGAACCTTCTGCTTAGAATGGAGAGTTTCCCTGTGTTACTGGAGGTGTTCACTTCACTGGAGGGGCCTGGTCCCTTCTTCAGGTGACAACAGGGTGTCCAAGCAAGCAGCTCCTTGCAGGCATGGCTGCAGCATGTCCTTCAAACCAGGCAGAGCCTCCCCTGCAGAGCTGGGCACAAAGGATGGCTGGGCAGTCAGAAAGCAGGAGGGTTGTGGAGGTGCTCATGGATCTGCTGGTGTCACCCCAGCTGCTTCCATGTGGACAAACGCCACACAGAGCTGGTGAAACTGGATCTGCAGGAGCATTCTGCCTGATACAGTGAATAAACACCACCAGGAGCTTTGACTATGGGACAAGCTGTTATTCTTGTGTTGGTTCAAGGCATTTCTGCTGGAGAATTGTTGTGTTTTCAATGTTACAAACTCTAGCCCTAACACCAAACTCCTGCTTCTGAGCTGGGTAAGTTTCCACTGAAACAAAAGATCGGGAAAGATTCTTTTTCACTAACTGGGAAAAGGAAATGCACTCCAGAAGGACATGGATTCCTTTGATGTCTCAAAATAGAGAAAAGAATCTTTGCTTTTCTGTGACGTAAGAAGGACATCATTGCCATGTCCATTTTTGGGATCCATTGTTTTCAAAGATGGGTAAAAACAAGAAATAAATAGCAACATATCTCTCTGCTGCATTCTTGCTGTCCTCCACAGGGACAGCTGCCAGAGCAAGGAAACTATATTAAGACCACTGCATCCCTCAGAAAAAGATAAACCTTTACCAAGGTTTCATCTTTGCACAGGGACAAGAAGCTGGGAAGTCAAGATGTAACTGTGCACATGGGCATTCTGTGTGTGAGATCCCATTATTGTCAGCAGTGATCCAAGAATAATTCAGAGGGTCAAATACACATGATCTAGTTAAATATGACTGTTGAGTGCTTTTGAAAGGCCCTAGGCTGAAATATCGAAGACAGATTGTGCAAATATTAGGCAGGATCTATAAATAAACCAAATTGTCTAAAATATCACTTTATGTGTATATATAGGCTACTGAACTCTACATATCTAGTCAGTACAAAAAAAAATTTCCTTGGCTACAGCAATAGCTGTGAAACCTCTGGACAGTTACATTCAGAATCAGAATCAAAACCCAAATCCCATCCCGCAAAAGAGGGTTCAAACTCACTGAAAGCTAAGAACTCTTCAGAAGAGATGTTATTTACACAAAGCAGGTATTATTTAACTATGTACTAATTTTCTACTTTTCTGATAATAAGATGTGAAACTGTCAAAGACTAATATGTTTTTTAAAAAAAGAAATTATTTGAAGCAGTTTAGTAAAATTGTAATGAACAATGTGCTTGAAGTTAATTTAGACATCATAAGGTTTGAAGATGTAGGAAGGTAATCAGAAATAGTTATTGAAAATAGATAATTTTCTAGAAAACATATTCGAGATAAAAACTATCTGGCCTAACTTCAGATGTCAACAATGCAGATATTCACATTTGGCTCAGTTCCTTTAAAAATGAGAGAAATAAGCACTTGTAAGGGGTACCTGAGATACCTACTTGAAAATGAGATGAACAGCAACCTAGAAATGCCTTTTTCTTTTCATATACTGACTACAAAGGAAGGCCAACGTATCTAGTCCATATGTAGCTGATTATACCGTAGACAGCTACATCTGGTCAGCATTAGAGCATGTTTAATAACATACCTATTTGCAAATGCATTCCTATTCAGATCAATATGTCTGTGCACTCAGTACTCCAAACTTCTACTTATACTCCAGGTTGCTAGTCCAAACCTTTAGTCTTAAACTTCAAAGTGGGTTGAACCAAGCAACACTGAGACCTACAACTTGCTAAGTAAGGTCCTTCAGGAAAACACAACTCTCCAAGCCAGGATGAGACCCCTGAGACACAGAGACACAGAAATCCCTTCAGAAAGTCTGCAGAGGAGCACTTACAGAGAAACAGAGGGATCATTACAAGTCCCTCTACATAGGAAAATATTTTTGCCATAACCAAAATGTCAATGCTAATGGTTAAATACACTTCCTTGAATAAAATCTGCCCAAGACTTCAGGAAACACATTTACGAAGAGCAGTCATGACAGAAAGTAAAGCCGTTTGTATGATCCTTGGTTCAAGAGCCTCACGTATGTAAAGAGCTGGTGAACCTTTTTGCAGCCTGGGACAGGTAAATCACTTTTTGCACCAGTCTGGCTTAAGAGTCCAAAAGCCTGGCTCAGCCAGGAGTGTGTCAGCATCCCGGCTGTGGGGCGCAGTTTCTTGGCCAGCTGCAAAAGGAAGGTAAGTCAGTCAGCCAGCCAGATCCATAAAGCAGCAGCTCACACTGTTAGTAGAGGCCTGCTGCCCCATCTGAAAATTAAATGCAAACATATGCATATGCCTAAGTGTTACTTAAGAGAAAATCACTACCTTGACAATGCTGAACAGGAACAGGAAAGAAAGAAAAACAGAAAGTACAAACCAGTATCTGTGCCTTCCCCATTTAATTTCTGTACTGTTAGAGGTACCCTCATAATTAATTCAGCACAACTTAAAAAATTATGAGGTGAGGAAGGAAAGAAAATCCATTTGTTTGTTAGTACTGTAACAACCTAAGAAATATCTGACAGAAAATTTACATTACACATGTTCCAACTCCAATTTACTAGGTGGCTTGATCATTCCAAAAGAGAGCCACAACATTGCACCAACATCCTATACTTCATTCTTCACTGATACCCAAGGCATCTGCAGAAGGTTTTGATCATCTCTAAAAGCACAGGGGAGAAAATCTGCCCTTCCTCCCTATGGGAATCAGGTACAGGTTTCATGCAGCAGCAGTCAGACCCTTTGATCAATATGCAGCACGTTAAAAAACGTGTGTTAGTATGTAATCCTGAGCTATATCTCTAATGATTAGATTTTTTTTCACTGGTAAAAAAAGTAGAGAGGAAGATAATTTAATATTAGTTATTTTTCACAGTAATAAGAATTATAACAATAAGAAACAACAACAACAAAAAAGTAAGATAAATGTGAGACAGTTATTGATTTCATGACTGAGTGAATTATCATGACAGCAATGGACACGTCAGGCAGGAGCTTAACACCTGATCATTCCGGAGCTTCATGTCAATAAAGTTCAACAGCAACTGTAGGCATTGAAAGCAGAGACTCCTTACATCTGTGTGATCATGTCTGCACTCGATGCATAAACCAAAACCCCAGGGAGATGGGGAGGCTGCTGCTCTCTCCTGCCAGATGCTGAGCAAACAGCCCCAGGGTCCAACCACAGCAGGCGGCAGGAAGCCCAGGGACTGCCCGAAGAGCTGATGATTGATCAGGGTTCAGCAGAAAACCTCTTGCCCTTAGGCCAGTGCCCCTCCACTGGGCCATGCTGACTGCCATACCTGGGGAAGAGATGTAGAAGGGGGTTGCCCTTTTATAAGTTGTTCTTTTCTTTCAAATTTTTCATGGACCCTTTTAAAAAAGGCATTTCTTGTCCATTCCAAGAGGCATTTTTTTCTTCTGAAGAAAATACTTTGAGAATTTCATCAAAGCTTAAAACAAATACATATGATCCAGGGACTAAATAGTGCAATCCCCTTTTGCAGGTTGGTCCTTGATACGTAGTCCCTGGGTCCCTGCAAGCTATGAGAATCCAGGCTGAGACAACTTTTGACCCAAACCAGGTTTGTTGGACTCCAGATGGAGCTGCATACCAGTTTTCTGCCTTTCCCTGAGGCTTTGGCTTGAACCAAAATGGAGTGACACTCATTAATAAAGAGACCTCCAAGACTCTGCCCTCCCTCCCTTGCTCCTTCCCCTCGAGGCACCAACACCAAAGTCCATCTGCTGGGATTAACCAGCCTCCAGAGTCTTTGCAGGCAGCTGTGAGATGGCTTTCAAAGATAAGAGCTGGCCCAGGGTGGGCTCATGGGTTAGGAATTTAGTTAAATATCTTTGGAGGGGATCTAGTAGGATTTGCTTCGTTGTTTATATTATGCAGTATCAGTCATCCTTAAGACTCCGGCCTGTGTGTCAGTAAAGCTGGAAACACAACCAGCCAGCAAACGAGCATCCTGATACTCTTCCCCATGATCCTGTTTTCCCCATAGAGAAATGCTTCCCTACTCTGACATTCAGAAATTCCCACATTCTTTGGCTCAGTTCACCTAAATGAGGGATAATAAGTGAAATACTGAGCAGTGGGATACTTGGGACTGAAACTCCAGAGAGAGAGTCAGCTTTTCTTCCTGGGTAATGGTGCTGCCCCTGCC
The DNA here is from genome assembly GCA_013398955.1 of Callaeas wilsoni. Classification (NCBI taxonomy): domain Eukaryota; kingdom Metazoa; phylum Chordata; class Aves; order Passeriformes; family Callaeidae; genus Callaeas; species Callaeas wilsoni. The sequence goes on from VWPU01011850.1 coordinate 238,732, forward strand.
CGATGCTGAAACAACAGTCATGGCTAATATATGGCTAAGAGATTTAAAGTCTCTGCTGGCCCCCAGGGAGAAAATAATCATAAGCCTGCTCGGTGTTCCTTAAAAGATACAGGTAATTGTGGAAAAAAGCAACAAAAAGACAATTGAGTGGCTGGGCAGGTTGATTTATGAGGAAAGATTAAAGGAGCTGAACATGAATGGCTTAGCTAAACAGTGACTAAAACAGGACATGAAAAGTAGCCACTGTCAACAGTATTTGAAGTGTCTGTCTGAAGGGACATTAACTGTTTGGGTGTGGATATTTTGAATAAAGGGAGGTCTTGAAAAGGAGGTCGGAAACGCAAGTGCCAGATGAATGTTTCGGAAAGTTTCCTGAAGAAGAAGACTTCCATGGCAATCTCCTCCCCCCTGTAAGGTGGAGTGCCCCCCCCAAATGTCATCTGTACTGAGCAGACATGACCTAAGGAGCTTCTGGGAGGTGTCTACTCTTAAAAGCCTCACTGGCATCCCCATCTCTAAGCACCAGTGCAGAGACAACCAGACACCAAGACTGTGAAAGCCCATTCCAAAACTTCCATATAAATAGAAGATAAAATATCCATGCCTTGGGCCTTAGAGATCAAGTAGAAATGCAAGAAAACGTCCAAAGTGAGGGGAAAGAGTGATTCCTTGGAATTCTCTTACACTACTGAAGGATGAAATAGGGCTGGGTTTGTTCACAGGTAGTGAGAAGACACGTAAATGTCAGCCTCTACACCCTGCCATTATTTGGCCTCTCCCAAACAAGAACATGAGCTGGAATAAGGGAAATTACTTTTAGTGACACTAAAGAGACCGGGGTTGGTCATCATTCAGTTGTTATAAATCACATAATTCATATAACGCACAGCAGCCTCCTCCCTGCTTAGTCCACACAAGACTAGTGATTTGACCATGGAGAGCCACACCTCAGATCCAAAACAGCAGTAAATTAGACATTAACTTGCCATATCCTACTGCTTTCTTTTCATTTCATATAATCAAAGATTGGGCAGGAAATACTGCATGGTGAGAATTCCACCTGGAGAACAAAGCGTGTCTCTACTCATCTAACAAAGCCAGCACAGAATATACATTGATAAGAGAGCTGATAGCTCTTCTGTTCAGCTGCCATGACACAAACCCCTGTGTAAATGTTGTCTCCATACCCAAAATGAGACTAACACTTTCTCCCAAAGTTTGGCTGGCCCTGCCTATGTAACATCACTCATAGCAGGAAACACTTCTTAGCAAGTGAGTGCATTGCACAGCAAACCCTTGCTAAGGCCTGTAGGTGTGGTAACATTCATAGAATCATTAGTGCACTTCCCAGCAATTAAATTGCACATTTGATTATAGAATCATAGAATCGTTTAGGTTGGAAAAGACTGCAAGATCACTGAGTTAAACTGTTAACACAGACAAGATCACCAGTAAACCACATCCCTAAAATGTACCCATGCCCGTGTAGCTCTCATCAATGGGCTATGGACATCCCTGAGGACCTATTATATTGATTTTCTATTACAGCAACAGCTCACAGACCTCAATTGTACCGAGACACCACCACAGAGGTCATGTATATTTGCATCTTTGGTGACTTTCAAAAAATTGCTATTTTTTTTCTTTCTGTCCTGGTCTTCTAACTCTCTTTTCATAGTCAGGAACAAATTTTCCAAATTTTCATTTTTCAAGTCGCAGAGGACTTCCTGTTTGTTTCACATTAAAGTGAAGAGAGAGAAGCTAGAAACCAGCAGGGCAATGGTAGGTGCACTGCAGAGACATGTGCACGTGCTGGCAGAAGGCCACCAGCCTTGAATCCTTTTATAAAGGCTGCAAGGAAATGTCATTGTCTTGATATGTTTTTAAAAAGGGAAGGCAAATATATATTAATGCAAATACATCTTAATTGGTCATGGTGTCGAATGCTCCCTTTAAATTTAATCTAATGGGTGTTTCACTGAGCTGTCAGCAATCTCCAGTAGCCTCCAGGCACTAATGAGTGAGCATCAAGGTGTCAATGCTTCTGGCATTAACCTCAATTAGGAGGAGTTAGGGCGATGACTGAATCAAGGGTCAGCCACTCATTGCTGAGACATTCTTCTGGCTGCAGCCTGCAGTCTCCTACTTGAAAAGGGCTGGCAGACTGGCTGCCAACCTCCTCACCAGTAAAGAAGTCTCATACCTGCCAACATTACTGTTAATTAGTATATTTGAAATCTGCACAGGTCTTAACAGGCATGGAGACACAATAGTAACCCTATTTATGAGAATATTCGATGAGATTCCCAGGTAAAAAAATAACCTGTGATATTAAAATTATAAATATCTACCACCTACTTATGGTCAGAATTTTTAAAACATCACTAAGGGCATCGATATGACAAAGAACAGAAAGTCTGTACAGCAGGGTTAAGCTTACAGAAAAAAAATAATCATCACATAGATAACTTTAATTCTGCTCCACTTCTCTCTCTCCAGGGTTCCTGAAAAATTTCCTTTAGACATATGACATTCAGATGTCATCTTGCACAATCATTCTCAGGTAGATCTGCTTTTCTGGAGTGAAATCGTGGATGGATCATGAGTGATTTTGAGACTGTACCACTCCTATTCGAGTGTGGAGGTCTTAGGAGAGCCAGGCAGAACCCTCCGGATCCACCCGAGGCCTGAAATCCACTCTCTAGATGGCAGATTGCTGTTCAGCCTCGAGGACTTGTGCATATTTATGCCAGAGGAAATCATTCAGTGAGAAAATCTGTTTAGTAATCTCAAAGCTGTGTCAGCCACCATAAAATCTTGGTTACGTTACAGTTTAGCATTACAGTTATTACAGTAGAAACTACAGGTCCATTATAAAACATTTCTTTAATTTCTAAATTTAGAAAATATATTAATAATGCCAGAATGAAAAACAAAAGTCCCACCTGCCTGCTTCCTGTCACCGCTATGACAGACTGATCACCCTTCCCTGAAGTCTTCCCCTGTGACTTTTAGGCCATAGTCCTTACCAACTAAAACAAAATAAAACAAAACAAAACATAGACATAAAAAGAACAAAGGTCTCAGGTGCACACACCTTATGAACAGTGGAAGGTCAGGGGTTGCAGAGTACTTTAGCTAACTCTTTATGGCACTCTTTCCATAGCAGAAGCTCTGTATGTCTCCCGGAGTTGAAGGACCACAGCAACAGGCTTGAAAACCTTGCCTAGTGGTAAGGTAGCACTTGTCTCACAGCTCATTCTGCTTAGGATCATGATAAAAAGTGTCCTTTGAACTCCCTCTCTGTTTCCTCCAGCCCCATCTTCCTTCCTCCCCATCCCCAAGGCAATGATTTTTATCTCTAAGCCTCCATTTCTTCTCTGCAGGAATCAAAGGGGTTTCAAGCCTTTCCCTTGAGGTGACAGCATTACCTGTTCCTCCTCCACCTGGGATGCAGAGCTCTGCTTCCTCAGAATATTTATTTACCCTAATATGTGTCAGACACAGGCTCATTCTGCCCTGGTAATGAGGAGTTGCTGTGTCTGGGCCAGCCAGGCCAGGCGTGTTCGGACTCTCCTGGGTTGATTCATGTCAAACTACAGCGAGCTGTACAGTAAGCAAAGACAAACAGGAGCAGCACAGTGACAGTTTTCACTTCCCTGATTTACCATGCTTCATCTTAAGACTAATGAGGCTGTTCGTGTCATGTTTTGCATCCCAGTGCCATCGCTAATGTTAAGCACAAACAGCTCTTTGTCCCTGTAGCATGTTCCTCCTTGGTGCAGGATGGCAGGGCTGCTATATCCTGTTATGAGCAGGTGCCTCCAAGTCCCTTAATAAAGCATGTGCCCCACTCACTTCAGCACTGGCCAGCAAAAGGGATGGCATCTTGCCTTTACCCTCAGGTAATCCATGAACTCCAGCAGATGCATGCCATGAATAATAATTATGAGTCTTACTGACTGATGAGTTTCCTCTTTGCTTCTCTCTGAGATCCAGGAAACTGCATCCACTAAAGGTGATAAAATCCACCATCAGAGATGATAAAATCACAGCCTCAGAAGTCAGAAAATGTCAGTCTTGAGATATCTGGTCACCCATCACGGTGCAGTCTTTAGTTGCACTGCCACTGCTTTTTTAACAGATTCTGTGAAGTATGACTAATTCTGAATGTGAGGTCTAAGATTCTGAAAGGAAAACAAGCTCCTTGCTTTTCCTTCGCCTGTATGGAAACATGCAAAAGTCTGGAAGGAGGTTCAACAAGTCCATTTGCTTGCAGAAACTGGTAACAGGTGTTACATCACCAATGAAAATCTACTCTGCCCCCTCTCCCATACCACCAGCTGGACATCTGTCAAACAGTGGGAGTGGAAACCAATAAACATAAGGAGAAAATACTGATATTACCATTATGTAGAAATGATAATTTTGACCAAAATATGCGTTTGCATAAGAAAACCGTGGTTGAAAGCATCTAACCAGATCATAGAACCATGGAATCACAGAATCGTTTGGGTAAGAAGGGACCTTAAAGTTCGTCTAGTTCCAACCCACCCTCAGCATGGGCAGGGACATCTTCCACTAGAGCAGGTTGCTCAAAGCCCAGTCCAACTTGGCCTTGGACACTTCCAGGGATGAGTGGATGTAGATGTAAATATCTGCATTGTAGAGATTTTACATGTAGATAACAATATGTCAGCGAAGCACCAGGAGACCCCTTTACAGTCAGTACAGGAGAACTGTCACTTCAAATATGCAGTTCATCTCTTTCAGGCACTTACTTTAGGATGAGATGATTTGTGCCTCAAAAGCAGCTGCTTCTCCACGTTACCTGTAAAAGGAATTTTTCTCAGATGGGAATGTCTACACTATAAATCTCTATGGCTTATGTGTTTACACTTGGTCAAATGAATCCCACTTCATGAATTTTTCAATATTTGTAGTCACTACATGAGGACTGGATAGCTTTTTTTAAAATACTCTATAGCTTGAAGAGAAGCATAGTCTTGATAAAAAAATTACTTGACAAACCTCTATTAACTTAGGAAAATAAGACATAGGATTTGAATAGATGTCCTAAACTATCTCTGAACTCAGTGTCTTGACAATGAAAGTAGCCACATGGAATTATATCATATCATTATTCTGTTCTTTATTTATTTGGTAGGTCAAACCTATGTGGCCATGAATTTCAAATGTACATGTCTGTGAGTTCTGTTTCACAGCATTATACAACAAGCCCAGCTAAACAAACATTATCAGACATTATGCATTCAGTGGAACATCCCTAGAGCTAGATTGCCTATAATGTTTATTTGTTTGTAAACAGCGATTTTATTTCAACTTTTGAAGAAAGAAAATCTTCATTACACATTCTGCATCTGCCTTTCTCTAGCAAGACCGTGCCTGCATTGCCCTGTTTCAAGGGGTGTAAAAGGCTTTTATTTTTTCCTGGAAGTCTGGAATTGCTTCTTTTCTATTTTTTGCAGATTTGAGTTTTATAGCAACAGAAAGCGCTTTTGCAGTGATAAAAATACATATTCTACATTCACGAATTCATAAATTTTAAGAGCAAAAGGAACCATTACATTCATCCAGCCTGAGGCATTGATAGATTTACTGCACAGGAGCTAATGGGCCAGAGCACAGTCCCTTTGAGATGACAGGAGAGAATTTGTGCAGCTTTTTTGCCTCCCTCCTCATCATCATCACGAGGGCAACCACCTCAGAGCTGCCTTATTCAACACAGACCCTGCCTCTAGTCCAACTTGAAAGAACATTTATTTAAACACAACATTTTAGAGCCAGCCAGGCTGTTTTCCCAAGCACTCTAAGAAAGCAAAGGTCAGCACACCCCCACTGCCCCAGAGCACCTCGACCACCTCTCCTTGACCCCGTTTGGTCTCCCAGCAGCACCAGACACCCCAAAGCAACAGTAGCTGCTCTTCCTGTGCTCAGGCTTTGTTCTTTACCTGCACAGTTCTCTCATTGGGATGTGAAGCACTTGGCCCCTGGGACTCAGCTTATTGCCTCATAAAACAGGATGGCAGGATTATTAATGTGGCAGAACTGCAGGATTTTCCAAGCAATTTATGAGTTACCATGGCAGTTCATTAGCTCTCAGCCCAATGACCCCTTCTTGGCAAGCATGAATCAAGCAGGAGGCACGCACGCATCTAAATGTATGACAGATATTCACGTCAAAAACACATCCAAGGCCATATTCCTCCATTTTGTTCAGCATATGTCCAACTGCAGCGCTAAAAAGTCACCGGTTATCAGGACTGATAACCAACCCACTGAAACACATCTAGACACAAAGAAATTACAATCCCCCTTTTTTTTTTTCTTTTATTATCATCAAACCATTTCCGATGGATGCCTTCATTTAAAGAACAGCAGGTCCTTAGCAGAGAGTTTACATTTGCAGCCTCCAAGGACTGCACAGGGAGGCAGGTCTGGCAGAGGGGACAGCGGACACTCTGAATGGCTCCCCTGATTTTCAGTGCTCAGAATAAGGTTTCACTTTACACACAGACAAGCCCTCATCCCCACTCAAGGAAGGATTTGAGAAAATATTTAACTTTCATGGTAATTATCCATAGGTCTTGAAATAAAGCACACACTTCAACGCTTCCTTGAGTCCAAGTGGCACTATGTGCATGAAAAAAATCCACAGGTTTTAATGCAGAGCTCAGTTCAGACTTCAACATAGGCCAAAAAAACAAGTCTAGCAAACCAGAGAGGAAAGAGATACAGAGAATTAAAGGGAGTCTTTGAAGTTAATATCTGGACAATTAAGAAAATTAAAAGGTCTTGAGCACAGTAAGTTTTATCAGTAAGTACAAAGCCACTATCAAGCTACTCACAGATATTACAAATACAATGTTTTATACCAAAGAAAGAGACAATGGGACATGTTTCGGGGAAGATGAAACAAGGAGCGAAAAACTTCTAGTAAGTTTTTATTGCATTATTTTTCTCAGTTGCATTAATGCTTTTTTATTTTCTTTTCTTCTCTAAGATTTTCAGGTATTTTAAAGAAAAGGCAGAGCTTAAATTTTTATATCTGCCTCTATTACAGCTGCCGCACTCAGAACTTAACTTCATCATGCCTAATGTGCTTCCCAGAATGAACGTGCCTTTTCCTTTTGAAAAAATAATTAATGTATTTATTAGTGCAGCAATGGGACCCACATACTGGAAAATCCCACCTTCCACACCATTCCTTTAGCTAAATCTGGCTTTGGGCCAAATTTTTGTATTCCAGCTCCTGCCAAGGTTCAGGTTTGGAATGTTTTTACATTGGAGGATTTTTCATCTGTTTCCTTGGCTGGGCTAATGGGACCCTAACACACTTGAGAGATCTCTATCACACCAGGCTGCTGGGTACTTGTTAGCTTCAGTCATCTCATACACACACACGAACTGGTGGCACTTCCCTCTCAGCCAAGGGATGCCAACAGGCCTTGAACCCACAGTGTAAAGGGGTATAATTTGATATGGAGAACTGCTGACTTGGGACATTCCCACTGGCTGCAGTAATTACAACCAATATTTTAAAAATATACAGCTGGGCAAAATGTTAGATAACACCTTTATTTAAGAACAGATTCATCAGAAAAATTCTCTCTGTGTGGCAGGAATTCTCATGTCCAACAAAACATGGAAACTAGAGGAATGAACCTTCAAGAAATATAGATATGGCTTAAAGAAAGCAAAGCTGTTGCCGCATCCATTCACCTCTTGGAGATCTGGAACAGGGCCCAGCTCCTGCTGTTGGGCTAGAGAAGAACAGTGTGGACATGATCACCTGAGAGACCTTGCAGATGTTCTCCTTCCAGGACTGGGAGGTAAGACACCTCACCAGCTCTTCACTACACATTGGTCAACACAAACACCACCAGCCTGTCACAGGGCCCATCTCAGCTGTAATTTCTGCTAACAGCTTTCAGTTGATGAGCTTTCAGTTAATATTACCTTTTGTCACCTCATAAATTACTTCCTCAGCAGAATTTTTTCTATCAAAAGAGACATATTGGTCTCTTTCCAGTCCTTCCCATGCTTTAGCACCAAAAGCTGAGCTCAGCTGCTCTGTCCCCACGGTTACTGAAGTTCCTCACAAGGGAAATGTCTGCATGAAGACTTTTCCACCCACACAGCCACGTCCGTCACTGTTTTTGCTCTCGCCACCTCTTCCGAAGCAGCACAGCAGGTCAGTAACCCTGGCCAAGGACACAAGGCAGTTTTTCTCAGAGGTAAGACCAGTGACACATGGCAGGACATTTCTGCCACAGTCCGGCAGACAGGGAGTGACAGAGAGGAGCACACTGACTGCACTGCCTGATCTCAGAGAGCGATGGGGTCACTTACTTGGAAGCAGCAACAAAAAGGGTTGAAATGATGCTCGGAGAAACCCATTTGTACACCCATCACATTTCCCAAGCTATGCCAGCGTCACTGCATCTTCCACTGCTCTCCAGGAAAGAGCAGCAAGGGACAACATGTTTCCAGGTGCAAAACAGGGATACGTATTGAGACACAGGCCATAGGGAAGTGCAGTCATGCCCATTTGTCCCAGCCTGTCCCCTTTCACTCCCACAGGTTTGGTGAAAGTAGGAGAGCACTGTACCAGGAGTGATAATGTGTGCAGCTTTATGGAAACTTGAAACAAAGAGACAGCCAGCAGGAGGTTTTATACACTGCTATCATTCTCTAGGCCATAAGAATACCAAAGTGTTTGGTTTTATCATTTCTTCTAAAAGAATTCCAGGACTTAGTTCTGTCTGGCATAAGCACATGGAACTGGAATTTAATTTCTTGTTTATTTTGTTTTCACATTTTGAAGGACTTTGCTCTTTGAGGTGAGAAATATGTGTCTGTTGATCACAAAATCCAGCTCAGAGACATGTCTGAGATCATGGTTTTGAAAAGGAGCCATGGCCACCTTCAAAGGATGAGGCAGATTTCACCCACAGAAAAGCAAAACATGCCATTTTGTGCTCTCAATCGTGACTCATTTCCTGATGCAGTTAGGCTTGGACTAGAGAGTTAAGGTCAGATTAAGAGATCTTTAGTGCCTTTTGTAGTGAACTTTGAGACCGGGACCACAATGCCAGAATAAGGCTGTGGAGGCCTTTGAAGGAGAAATCCTCTTGGAAATACATCATGGGGCTCTGTTTGTTTTCCCTGGATTTCTGAGGGATGGAGCTCCTGTTTTTCCTGCTACATTGCCTTAGTTTCTGTCAAATCCCCATGAGGATAAGTTTCTCTCCAGCCTTTTTATGAGAAAAGTGATATAAAAACATCACCTTACTGACTAGAAAATTCACAGGGCTTTTCAGGGATAGCCTTGCTACTTCTTGCCGCATCACTTCGAACAAAACCCAACCTTCCTGCCACTCCTACCAAACGAAACAACAGCCAGATGAACTGAGAGCCTGGTGCTCCTGCATCAATGTCTCTGCTCCTCAGGGCGCTGCATATCCACCATGCTGTAGCCATTACACAAAATGTTGTACTGACTCCATCTCAAATGCTTCCTGTCACACTCGGCATGCTGCGGTTACAGAGAGCGACCCACAGACACTGCTGGCTGAGGGCACAGAGAGCTTCTCCTCTACTACGCGTCCCTCTGCCTGCTCAGCACATTCAGCACAGCATCAAAATTTGCACTTCCAGATGGATGCAGAAGGGAATATAGAGAGAGAGACTGAGCTGATCCTAGCAACAACTATGTAAGCAAAACCCTGAAGGAAATATTTTCAAATATGTCAGCTACAAATGACCAAAATGTCATCACAGTAAGAAGACAGATGTTGTTTTTATGCCACAGGGCTCAGACAGGAATAATTTTTCCTCTGTTGCAAAATAAGATGACTAGTCAGGTAATAGCACAGTGTCTGCTCAATGCTATGACTTAAGCTCCCAACTGAGAGCACCAAAAGTTTGGTTTTGTTTTTTTTAAATAACAGTATTTTTTAGAAAAATTGTTGCAATGTTTACCTGAAGGCTTTGGGAGTGATTTTCTACTAACGCAGTCCATGAGTATGGATTGGTAATCACCTGATTCTATAGTACAAAGTGAAATAAATACAGAACAAAGTTAATAAGGATCCTAATGATAACCACAGCTTTGCTGCAGGATGCCAGCATTCAATGTGTAAACTGAATTGGAGCAGATTGACTTCACTGCCAGATTTTCCTGCCTTGAAGAAGCAGCTGAATGGGTTAATAAAATACCATTTCCACATTTTCTGCATTTTTTATCAAGCCAGTGAGTACAAAAAGTGACAGAATTAAACCATTCTGGTGAGCCAAAGCTTTCCCTTGTTGACCAAATAAGAATCACCATGACCCAACTGGAAGTTCAACAGCTTTTTACATCTTATTTTTCTTCTCACACCACTGTTCAACAAATATAAACTCCGGTGAGAGTTCGAGAATTTTGTAACTTACCACAGGTGTAGATGACATTAAGATGCTTTTGGATGCCTGGATAACAAGGATCTCCAAATTCATAGGTGCTGGCATATATGCTGCAGCTTCTTTTCCCATGACAGCGTTTGATCATGAGCTGGAGAGCAGTAGCTGACTGACACTCTAAAAGGGGAAAAACAAATATGGAATATTTGTCCATTCACAACAGAAATTGCCTAAAAATAATTTGCTAGATGCAGACGGTGAGAGCACATACACATGAGATTTCCATATTTAAAAGTCTTTGTGTTTACATGGGAAGGTGTATCTGACTCTAACACATCTCTAATAAATTGAGAGAACACTGAAGAATCAGAAACTCCCATACATCCATAAAAAGAAGGCTGAGAATAAAAGATGTTTCGTCTTTGTAACAACCATAAGAGGTGTCTCAAATCCCCCTCTCTGGCCCCTGTTGAAGACAAACGTGGTCAGGGTCCCTGTCTGCCCTTATATGTAGTATTTCTAAATTTAATGAAAATTACTATGAGGTGTAATAATTATAATATTATCATCTACCATATAAGTAGAAATATTGTTTTAATCACATTCATTCCATCCAAGTAGAAACATTTTTCATATTAGAAATTTAGAATATGGGAAGTTCCGAAAGTAAGTGTTTTCCCAAGTATTTTTCTCTACCAGGTGGTTTTGCTTGTTTTCTTACCTAGAGTGAGAACAATTTGCACAAATAAGGTCTTGAGCTTTTAAGTGCAAGACTGACAGTTTTCTTTCACTGTCCAACCAAGCTGAGGGGGAAACTCACAAGGAGACATTTCTTCAACATCAAATTGTTGCTAAAAGGAACAGAACAGCTACAGAGAATGGAATACAAACCCCTTTAGGTCACTAATTAGGAGGCAGGGAAAGGAAAAATGGACCTCAAAAGGTATTGAGTGCTAGAACCAGCATAACAATAAAAGCCATGAGAGACATGGGAAAGTCACAGAAAACCAAGCCTAGAGGGTAACATGTCTTTTTTCTCAAATCAAAGGCAGCATTTTTATTTCACATGCTGCAAATGACAAAAGAAGAAGGTTCCATGTGAACATTTTCAAACTGAACCACCCAAACTTCCTTAGGGGATTTCTGATCCAGTGAGTGTCAGAGGTTCCAGTGGAAACATCTGGCATGCAGCAATCCTGATTCATTGTCTTTTTGTAAATGTCCAGTTAGAGAAACTCAGCAAATCTAAGTGCTGCAGAGGATTTCATGGAGGGTGCCTATTCTTTTTATTTGTTATTGTTCTCACACAAAACAGAGAACATCCCACAGCTGTCTGCTCAGAGGCTTCAGCCTCTGGCATAGGAGCATACCATATCCATGGGAGTGTGGGGAATTACACATTACTGGTCCTCTGAGAGGCACAACAAGGCTTTTGCATCCAACATCCCCAGAGATGGGCAGTTGGATATTCTTCATGCAGGAATATGTATGCACTAACAAACTACAGACTATGCTCCCCACCTTAACAGATTGAATTGACTCTTCAGGTGCCAAAGCTGTAGATTCATCAGATTGAAAATGCTTCTAGGAGTTTTATTTTTCATTATTCGTGTACCCTCACACTAACACTGACAGCTTTTCTAGCCATCACTAGTCATGTCCTGGTATGATGGCCTCCTTCCTCCCACGCAGTTCTGAGCAGGCCATGGTCTCCATCCAAATTGACTTTAGCAGCAGCATCTGTATCAGGAAACCAAAGGGGGCTAAAATATGGACACACCTTTATTCCCTTTGTTTAAGTGCTGCCCTGTACCTTAGTATGATTTTGCCAACTAGCATTACTCCAAACAGGTAATACAGCCTGAGGTATAACAAGGCTAGTCCTCACAGTCAATTTGCAAAAGGGCCCCATTGTATTTTTGGGGCTTTGAGCAACCTGGTCTAGTGGAAGGTGTTCCTGCCCATGGTAGGGAGGATTGGAACAAGATGATCTTTAAGGACCCTTCCAACCCAAACCATTCCAGAATTCTATGATCATCTGGACTGCCTAGGAGAGTTATCTGGGCCAAGGCAACAAACCATGCCATGGACCCTGCTACAATTTCACAGTACAGATCTATTTCTGGTACCTGGGCCCCTGGTACTACTCATTTACCAGTATACATGTAACCTCAGATACTCAGCTTCCTTGGGCACAGACCAGACCACCATAGTCATGAATATCTGCAGTGAAGTCCTCAAGTCTCCAACTGCCAGGCTGCTCCAGCTCAACCTGCACCAGCTGAAATGAGCAGAAGAGTAGAAGGAACTCTCTATGCTTCAATTACAGGTGAAGATGAAAGCCCCTCGCATAGAAAGTAGGGCATCAAGATTGTAAAAGCCTCTTTTACATGGACTTATTGGAAACCATAGGATGAAAAATATATCCGGGGGAAACATTGCCTGCTGGGACTGCGGCACATAAACCATCCAGTAACTTAGCTGAAAGCAGTATCTGGAACCTCTCCACTCCTACCTCCTGCCCAAAGAACAGCCAGCTTTGATATTACATCAGGTTGCTCAGGAATTTGCCCAGGCAAGTTTTGAAAATCTCCACAGAGAACTATTTCCCAAACTCCTTGGACACTTGATCCTCGGCTAAGCCCCTCTCCAGGTGGAGAATTTTTTCCTTGGATATAATCAGGTTTCTACTGCTGCAACTCATGTTCATTGCTTTTGGTGTCCATCTGCTGTTTTCTTCTGTGCTTTTCCAAAAAGATTCTTCTGTAGAATCACCTATTCCTTAGTAAAAAACAGAAATAAGATCCCACCCAGAGCTTTCTCGTCTGGAAATTGAACAACCCCATGTCCCTAAGCATTCCCGCACATGCTGTGTGCCCCAGGCCTCTGACCAGCTCGGTGGATTTTTGTTGTGTATAGGTAAAAGCTTACAAAATAAGCCTTGTTACCCTTGTAAAATCATGGCTCAGGCCTGTTACTTTGGCTAAGTAGAAAAGGACTATGGGAAAGTGACTCAGCTGAATTAGAGTAGAAAAACAAGTTATATAACCATTACATGTTCATATCGTGTTTTATGGTGGTTGGTGAATTACATTTGTTGTGCTAAATGGAATGTAACTGATAACAGCCCAATGCTTTAAAAGGCCCGGTTTTTGCAATAAAGGGCTCTCTTTTGCACCTGCTTGAGGACTCTGCGTCACTCTGCTTCATAACAGATTTTCACTGGACTTGCTCCAGTTTTTCAACATCTCTTTTTACCTGGAGAACCCCAAACCGGACACTTCAGTATTCCAATTAAGCTGCAACAACTGTCCTGCCCAATTTGGTACCACCTACAAATTCTGTCCCATTATCCAGGTCATTACTGAAGATTTCAAGCAATCTCTGACTGTTTTTAAGTGGCTGTCAGCATGACTTCAATACAGCACAATGGAGGCTTATTGTAGTGCTCCATTTCCTTGGCTCTTGCCGCAAACAGTCATAATTTAGGAAAGTCTTACTCTTTTCCCTGACCTCCAGACCCTAATGAACACCAGAATCTGGTGAATGCAGGAGTGGCAGAAAGTCATCTGAGGTATCCACGTTACAAGATCCAGATAAACTCTACTGACAACAACAGGCTCCCACATGATAAATACAAATAATCTTCTCTTTCCCCATGGTAAGACCCGAGTCATTCTCTTGGAAACAGTCATATCTTTCTAGTCCTGAAAAAAAGAGAAATGGGGTCTAGGCACAAATTCTGACCAAGCATTCACTTCAAAGACTTCCTTTTGCTCACAACAGGGAATTTTCCCTGGTTTTGCCTCCACACAATTTCTAAGCAAAAGTGCCTTGTGCATTCCCATAAAGGCCAGGACAAGCAGCCCACAGTGTTTTGAGGGAAGACTACGCCAACACTGAAATTAGCTTTGTCTCCTGTCTTGGATTTCTTGGTCTGTCAACATGTTCATCCTCCACATAACACATTGAACTGGAAAATATAAGAGCAGCAATTGAAACCTCCAAATGGGACCATCTTCCTTACACCCTTCAAAGGGTTTGTGCTAAGGAGTTCATTTAGCTGGGTGCCAAAACATCATATTCAAGCATCTTTACTCCCTCATTAATGAGCACTGAAGATGTCAATAGTACATCTGAGAGGTGGCTGAGTGATAGATGAGACTACAGCACCTTCATAAATCACAGTCACCACCAGGTCATTTGGAGCTCTAGAAGGGACCACATGATATTTTCTTTTACCCCTGTGTCTCAGGCTTAAAAAAACACTGAACTTCACTCCTGTTGGATGTTATGAAGTGCACATAGGTAATTTAACTTCCAAATGTAAATAAGTCCTTGGGGAACTCACTGAAGTGAGAGGTCCAATTATATTTGTACCTCTTCGGGAGGTGGTTCCAGGTCAGAAGTCTTCACCTCCACATGCCCGTCCTCAGAGCTCAGAGAGGCAAGAAAACAGAGGGGTTTTATCCATAAATCATGCAGTTATCCTGTCAAAAAGACACAGGGAAGCCAAGCCCAGCAATGTGGTGCAGCAGAGTTGGGCTATGGTCCCCTTCAGCTGGCCAAATTCATTTTTGCCAGGTCTTCAGAAGTGGGAGACTACACATGGCACTTATTGTACCAGATGTCGTTCTCATTCAGGCCAACATTACAGTTGGACTCAATGATCTTAGAGGTCTTTTCCAAACTTAATGATTTTACGTTCTATGATCTCCTTTCTTCTACTGCTTGTCTGCTTGCTAAATGCAAATTCCAAATGTTTTATGAGATACCACCCTGGCACCAGTGACAAGCAAGTGATCCCATGTGTCAGAGACGTGGGAAGAATGCTCTCAAATGCCAACACCCTATCACTAAGTCTGAGGTAAGTACTGCTAAGCAGAGCCAGGCCCCTGCTGAGAACCTCTTAAAGCCCACAAAGCTCAAATCCCAAGATACAGCAATAAAAACTGCTTTAAGACTTCATAGATGATAGAGAGCCCTCTTGGAGAGGTTGGGCCAGAGTTACCCTTGGCTTTCATTAGTCTTGGATTGCTTCAGTACACTGCCAGAGAGCACATAAGAATCCTGGCTATGGTGAAAGTTTCACATGTGAAAGCGTTTAAAGGTATCAGCTGTGCTTTTCAAATATGGTATTTCAGCTAAATTTGGGGCTGTGGAGGAAGTGGGATCAGCTCACTTTATTCTCTATACCTCTGGCCCCACTTTCTAGAAGTTGCACGTCCCTCCAGCCTTGCTCCTGGTGTAAGGTGAATTCCCTTTCCCAGAATCACTTCACAAATGCAGACCACTGGCCAGCTGGATTTCACAACCCTTGGTCTAAGTCCTCAGTGGGTAATTCACCTTACCAGTTGCATTTAGTATGATATGACTCTTTGATCTACTCTATCAGGCCAGTCTCTGTCAGGGTAAAAACCCAAATCAGGGCAACAGTACCATGATGGAGGATTTTACCAGCTGCAGCTTGCAGACCATGTTGGCCTTAAAACTGGAATTGGTCTCGGTGATGTAATGTCCATATCATCAAGCTCACCACAATGAATGGATTTTAGTCAGTCTAAGGCTGCTTCCCAGCATGACTGTTTCTTTATTACCTCTTCCTGGTGAAAAAAAAAAAAAAAGAGAAACTGAAGCCAATGCCTATTAATCATATCCTTAATTATGGTTACTCAGTGTTACTTGTTTTTCTCCAGTAAGGGTGACACATCCAAATCTGAAATCCGAGACATACCCTGCTGCTTTTGATTGCAAAACCTATCTTGGTTTGAAAGAATGTTTCCAAACTCTTTAATTTTTGCATTTTGGTAACTCTTAGATGCTCTGGTGGAGATTGGAGCCTCTTCCAGGGCAGCAGCCATCACAGATGGATCCACAAACAGATTTAAACCCCGAGGTTTGAGAAGGGTGATTAATCCCACGGTGAAGTTGGGCATATTGCAGATGTTCGAGAACATCTGTTCATCTTTATCTGCTCATGATCAGACTCAGCTGGCACAGCCACGCTGAGCCTGCAAAGGTTGGTTCCTGCACAGATGAGACAGGCTGTCCAGAGTAAGCAGGACCACACACGGCTGGTCAGGGGAATATGTTAGCATGCTGTGAAGCTGCCAGGTAGTGGTTTTCCACAGGCTGTACATGGATCTGGACAGGCAGCAGGGCATGGAGCTCAACCCAATATTAGCATGCATGTACTTTAAAAAGAAAGAAAAATGGAGCCTGAGAAAAAACTCCACCCACTCATAAGAGGATGAGTCAGACTCTCTGAGTCTGTGAATTTTCAAGAAAAAATGGGGCACTCATTCTACTTTTTCAGCCAAGAAAATATAAGACCTTGAAGTGTCAAAAGGACCAAATGATTGGCCACGATTAAAGGCTTCAGAAAGAAAATTTCTAAAATACTATTTCCAGCAGTACATACGAAGTTAGTGTTTAGGAACTGGAATAGGACTGTGGTACCTGATCAAGAGACAAATTCTGTGGGATGCTTTGGCTCCACGTAAAGGCATCAGGAGCAGACCTATATCTCAAAATTAAACCATCAGCAGAACCCTAGCTTCCCTTGCTGTCTTTTGAGGAGCAGGTGAAAGGGTCAACTTAATAAGTTTTCCCTTAAGGGAAGTAATTTACAAACAATTGACAGCTCAAGGAGGACACCCCTCCCAAGCAGAGGATAAGATTTTTCTCCAAAACATGCAGCCTGATTTCCCACTCAAGAACAAAAGAGGAAAAGTTACTTACTGGGAGCTATGAATGCAAGAGGACAGAATGAAAGATGGAAGGAGTCAATTAACTAAGAGGAGAGAAATTTAGTTCCTGCAAAGAAAGCTGACAGATGTCTGAATCAGTGCTCTGGTTATCCACTTGTCTGCCAAAAGAGAAAGCAAATTTCAATGGAATGGCAAAAAGGACACAAGCGGGAAGAAACTCCAACCTTGCAGGTGAGGCAACTGCCTAAATTCCTTCATGTTTTACCTAGGAGTGACCACCTCAATCTGCAAAAGAACCTCTATCATCAGCAGGAAGGAAGGAAGCTCTCCTGGTTTTGGGTAGTTTCTCATATACTTTAAAGGTGTTCCTTTAGCTGTGGTTGATACAAACTTCTTCATAAAGGGACAACTGCTAGACGTGCCTAAGCCTCTGCTTCAGCCAAAATTAGCCATCCAGCAGCCTGTGAAGGATGCCTTCATGGAATACCAATGAGTCAGTCTGCACTCTGTGCTGTACATCAAACCCCAGGTGTTTTCAACTTAGCCCATGCCCATTAAGTCTGATGGTCTCTTTAAAAGCCGTTGCAGAAGACTGTTAATAAAGATGGATTTTGTCCACTTTCTCTCTCGGTTAGCAGCCTGGGGAGGTAATTTCTTTATCAGTGTAAAACTGTCACACAGGTTCAGTTGCAGGCAACTGAAATACACTGGATTTCTCTTCCCTGCCATGGCAGACAAACCTCTGTAGAGGACACAAGAAGTGAGTTGGGTCTAGATCCACAAGACAAGAGGGAAAAAACCAAACTACAAATACTTAAGTATATCCTTAAGACTAACCAATGTGAAGTTCAGCCAGTAGAAAACAAAGATTGCCCTTAAACAAAAAAGGTGCAGAAGAAGAAGTGTATTTACACACAAAGAAGAAGCTCAGGAGCAGGAATCCAAGATAATTAAAAGGTGAAATTCCCTGCTGGGATTTGTAAAACAATAAATGGTCAACATCATTATTACAAATTGCAGCAGAGAATTTCATGTTGATACAGCTGTATATAGAATGTATGTCTTGCACAATGCCACTGAAAGCAACTGGCTAGAAAGGAAATCTATATCCAAACATTAGAAGGATGTGCAGATAAGGCCAGCTTTGCATTTAAAAAGTATGTTTTAAAGAAAGAGAGGGAAAAATTAGTCACGACACAGTTCATAAAACTTTGGAAACTTCAGCAGTGAGCCAGAAAAGAGAAAATCATCTTAAAAGAAAACAATCACATTTAGAGACTGCAACTGAAGGATCAATTACAGGTTTAATTACAAATCCTATAGTTACATTTAGAAACACTTGGTTTATTAATGTGAACTTAAATCATCTTATCACCCTTCTATCTGGAACCAGAACTCATATAAAATATATGAGCCTCTAGTTTTGCAGGGAGTGACTCAGAGTGTGCAAAGTTGAGCAAATTAATAACATTTCTCTAGTTTGGGGGCTGAAGTGAGAATCTGAGGACAGCTTCAAACATGGCTCCAAGAAGTCTCAGAGAACGAAGAATTCTGGTGTGGTAAGGACAGTAAAATGCTGTTATTTAATTTGCAGTGGAGTTGATCCTGGGCTGTAAGGCATTCAAGAAAAGAAGCAAAGAAGGTCACAGCTTTAGCATCACTCAGTAGAAGATAGGGATAGTGCTTTCACTGCATCTACTGCTCTGTGAAGTCCTTAAGTCCATTTCTCCTTCCTGTTCATCACAGCCCAAAAAAAGTATTTTCCTGAACATGGGGATACTCAACAAGTGCCTAGATCTAGGCTGGAGCAAGGTCTGAACTTCACAAGCTGCATTTTCTAAAGAGAAAATTTCTGGCCCATTTTCTAAAGAGATTACCCAGCTGACACAGCCTGCAAGTCACTTCTTGCCCTTGGTTCCTAAGATAAATCATGGTGTGCCTGCAGACTCACAGGTTTCCCATTACCTTTGTTTCTCAGGCTCTCACTGTGACAATTTTGCGATATTCTTGAGTGACATCTGAATTAGTTTAAGAGGAACTTTATCAGTTCTGAGCAAGTTACACTGGTTTTCAGTCAGAGCAACTCCATGGAAACAAATTGAGATGCTATGGATTTAAATCTCTTAAATTCTGCCCTTTTATTGTTAGGATTATATTTTGGGTTTGCTTTTAACTAGTAGTTGGGCAATGGCCATCTTTTATAAGATGAGCCACTAAAGAAGTTGATATTACTGATACAAATACTTACCTTACTTTCTCAAATATCATACCAATAGCATCACAGAGCCTGCTAGTGCTATTTAAATTACTAGTTTCAGAATTTTTAATTGCAATCACTGCATGGGGTCATAATCCACTGTAAACAGCATTATAAAAGCAACTTGAACCTTGGTTTAGTGAAAGATCTTGTCCAGACTCACATTTGAATGGACTTTTTCATTTAAAAAAAAAATAGCTATTGTGTGCATATAAAAACAACTTCATATAAATCATTTTTATGGCTTTATGGAATCCAACAATAGTTGGAGTTTTCTAGAAACAGCTGTAAAATGATTTTAATTACCTCCTGGTGTTTTGAGACAAAAAGTGAAACACATAAAGTATCTAAAATTGAAGAACAACTTTCTGAAAGCAGGCTTTGTCTCACTTTAACTCAGCATTCTAAATGGGAACTGCATTTCAATTTAAATTTAATAAGGTATGATATATAAATTAAACAGCAACTGATATTTATTTAGCCTTCAGATTTGGATGCTTGTGAGTTTTATTGCATACAAACAGATTGGCCTCTAAAAACATGTTCTTAATCATGAGCTAAACCCATAATAAAGTAGTTTCTGCCCTGAATGTACATGAAGCATACACAGAGTCACACTTACAGGAGGGGTGCTTTGGAAGCCTGGTGTGCTCTGTAGAGAGAAATGACAGGGTCTGATCCTCCCCAACTTCTGCTCATCCAACAGACCCAGCACTGCAGCTGCTCTAAAGGCCAGACAGGGAAACCAGGAAGAAGCACGAGAATCTTTCAGCCACTTGGATCTGCTGAAGGTCAGTCGTGCTACATGGCATTGTCTGACCAGCACAGATATCCATGGATATCCCATCCCTTCCTGCAGTCCCAGCCACCCTCTGCTTCCCCCATCAGTGCCAGGGGTTACTACTCCTTGTTGGTCCAGCTCCACACTTTAGAGGCCTTTTATTTTTAAGCATTTTACTTAAGACTAAGATTAGAGCACAGCCACAACCTTGTCCTGATGGAAACAGGATGGGAAATGGTCATGGATGGTGAAGCAGAAGAAAGCCAGAAATGCACAGCTGGAGGGGCAGTAGTTTCTTAAAGCCAGTCCTTGTGCTGTCAGGAACATGTATCCTGGAATAAAATGGATTTTTTACTGCATGTATATCATATTCATTCACATGCTAGATCTGATCACATATAAACAAACTAGAAGGGTCCATTATTTATATGGTGTGATAAATATTTATAAGAGGATTCTGCTTCAAGTCATATATACATCTGCATTAAGAGAGGGAAATCAAAACAAACTGGGTTGGATCACCTTCTGTCACTGCATTAGAATGAAAAATGCCAGGGAATGAGCATCTAAAGCACTGACTCATTTGTTGAACTCCTTCCTCTGCTCTTCCATTATCAGATCCCATGAGTTAGAGTGTGCCACTGGCCATCTGAGTTTCCTCAGGGGTTTGTAAACACATTCATTTTCACCCTTTATAGAGGCACAGGAGAGAACTTGTATGTCAAGTGACAAGGACATTTCACTCTCAGCAGAGTACTCAGCTTCACCCACACCCCAGGACCCACAGCGAGGCTGTGGAGCCAAGGTTCCCACGATCTTGCACTGACTCCAAAACCAAGCACAGATTCCTTCTACCCAGGATGAGCAATTAAATTGCTTTGGGCTTTTTGTATACGTGATGGAGAAAGACAGGGTCCTTGAGAAGGAGTCCTGGATCCTACGTTAGAGGTCAGCTGAACATATCCATCTCACTCCCAGTGGTTCAGGGAGGGGGGAGCTACTGTAAAAGTGAATAATGTGAACAAGTCAGGTGTCCTGGATATGACCAAAGATATTGCTCCACTAAGCAATAAAAAGGGTAATCATTTTACATCCAAGATCTTTCTCCTCAGTCTCCTAATTAGATTACTACCTTGCACTCAGATACATGTAGGAAAAGGCCATTTTTAAAAGTGCTTCTCTTGGAATAAACAAGCCACTTGGAGATGCAGGCAGAGGCAGCTGTAAACAGCAGGAAAAGGGGGCAAAGGGCTCACTTGGCTGAGGGATATTAATGCTTCATTGCTTGTAAATAGCCCTTTCCCCAGAGACCTCCCCATGCTCTGTGTATGCTCTCTGCACATGCTGGCAGCAAAGTGGAGGCTTTATTAAGAGAGTTACAAATAAGGTCAAATTCTTTTGGGAGCTTTTCAGAGTTCCCAAGGCATTCAAGGAGGGGTCCAGCTGTTTGCAGGGGTTTCCCATTATGGTCAGAGACACAAGTTTCAGCATGTTTCCAGTTAAAAGAGGATCCTGACAGATTTTCACTTAACATGACAGAGAGAGGATGGAGTTCTTCACCATAACTTTCTCTTCATAGATGCTAAATGTATTCATGTAGACATTATACAATGGGAAAGCATGTGTCTGGCATGTGAAGGGGCGACTCGGGGATCTTTCTTCACCCCAAAGCAGCACAGCAATAGGGGGGTTGAAAGGACTGCAACACCAGGATACCTCAGAAACCAGCTGAGCACAGAATCCAGGAAATTCGCTGCTAGTGGGCTTTATCTCCTCAACACTTCTACAGGAGTACAAGGTCTTGTTTTTCAAGGCAGAAACAACACAAATTGAATTGGTTTACCTTACCTGTGCAATGCTCTATTCGGCCACCTCTCCTCCCCATCTTTAGACCTCAGTTCTTTAAAAGCCTCACCTGCAGAAGCTGTAGATTTCTAAATTCAATCCAAATGTGCATTTTGTCCACAGAAAGAAAAATGGAATCACATTTTCTGAACTATTTTTCATTGGGAGAGGAAGAAAAGATAATCTTCACCACTTTTGGGGCAAGTATGACTTCTTCACTCATCAAATAGCTCAGGCTGCATGGATATAAATAATCACTGCGAACTTGTGCAGGGCCTACTTCCCAGCAAAACGCCCTTTGCCAAGGCTCAGACTTGACACAAATCATCAGTCCCATGAAATTCAAACAGAATAAAGCTCCCATGTCCAGAACGTAGCTGGGTTCTGCCTTACAGGAACTGGATGTTGCTGCAGAGTCTGACTCATACAGTAATGTTTGTAAGATCAGCTTGTTGTGAATGTCTGGGATAAAGGGCTGCCGCGGAGCAGCCCTCCCCACACTTCAGGGCTGTGGAAACGTGCAGGGGAATGTTCTCCAGCTAGCAAAAGCTTTGATTTATAAATTGTGATGTTTCCACTTGCTCCTGAAGGAACAGAGTTGCCTGCTGGGCTAGGCAGGCCCGTGAGAAGAGCACGGTTCCTGCAGCAGGCTGGGGGACCCCGAGTGCTGCTCCCTCAATCCCTGGGGGCAGCTGGGAGCACAACCCGCTCCTGTCACCGCGCACTGGAGACAGGAATGGGAGGTTTGCGGGTGCCATGGGGAAGCACGGTGTGAATGTCCTTTTTGCTGCGTTAGGTTGCAGGGGGATCCTACACCAGTTTCTCCTGTGGGGCCAAGAGAAGTGCAAACTACAGCCACAACTCACCTTCCCATTCCTGCATCACTGGGCGCTGCCTCGCTGGCTCAGCTCACACAGGCAGATGAAGGGAAGGCCGTGATAAGCAGGCTGCCTCGTGCCGAGGGCATCAGTGAGCTGTAGCTGAGGAAACCTGAACAACCACTCCCAAACGTGACTGGGATTTAAGGGCTGGAGCATGGTGAATTGGGCATGACCATCTGCTCACTCCCAATTTTCTTTTAGTTAAGCTCACCCCCGCCCCCAAAATTCGCTGAGGATTTCAGCAAGCAAGGAAACATCAGCATCAGCAGCTATAGTCTGTCTTTCACCCTACACACAGTGCCCAAATGCCTGGGAAAGCCTGGGGAAGTCACTGCTCCATGGTGAGTTCCTCACATCTCGTCCCCAGCCCTGCAGGGCCTGCAGCCAGCAGATGTTCCAGACACCCTTCCCACCCTCCCTTTGCTCTTATGCAGGCAGGACATACCAGCTCCGACAGCACCCCAGGAGTACCAGACTGACTTAAGATACTTGAGACCCCAGCAATTCCAAACGTGGATATTTACTCCTGTTCAACAACTCAGTCATTTTTAGCATCAGTTCACAGCTTAAAACCTTGGGCTAGATTTTAGCATAAAGTTTCCTCAGCATTCCCACCCCTGACTTGGCATTACACTGTCTTGCACTGAGCCTGCTAATTTAAGTAGTTTTATTTAGGCTCTGACACTTGAGGAAGACCCTGCCTCATCCCAGCAGCAGACTGTGTGCTGCACTCTAGGGTCTGACACCTCATTTCCTTGGGCAAACATTCCAATTTGTAGAGCTCACAAGGCCAGTTTGAGAATAGCAGGGCATAGAGATGCTGGAGATCCTATGGCACATGCAGCCCTGCTGGCAGACCCCACTGCTTGTTCTCCCCGTTTGTGCCTCCTGGCCCATTTTCTGGTGCCACACACCCTGCTCTCAGCCAGTACAAGTTTCATGACTTTGCATCTGGACAAAGAAGAGTAAAAATTTACCCTTTGTGGCTTCACACAGAGTTTTGCTTCATGCTGACTTTGAAGAGTGGGTCCCTGTGCTGGTACCTTCTCACTGGCAAGTGCCTGTTCCTGCTGTCTCAGCAAGGACAATGGAGTGGGGTGCTCAGGTCTGCTCCAGAAGCCCATCCTGTTTCACCAACTTGGCAAGTTCTCACCCAGCAGCCCAACCACCACAACAACCAGTGCACAGGCTCAGCCCATCCCAAACACCACACCAAAGAGGTCCAGGCTAACCTGTCACACACGTCTGTTTTGGCTTCTGCTACCTGGCAACTGGGGGACTACAGGAGCATATCCAGGAGCACTGCTCACCTCAGGAGACTCTGCACAGCTCAGCTGTGCTACAAGTGCTCAGATTTTCACAGCTAGAAGTAAGACACTCTCTGCACTGCACAAATAACCTGACTGGCCTCATTCCACCTGTGGGTTTCTAGTGACACCCACCATCTGCGTATCATATTTCCAAACGCTCACTTGACATGCTTCCATTTGAATAGCATTTAACTCCTTAAGGACACTGGATCACCAGCTGTGAAGCCAAAGATCCCCAGATACAGCCAAACAGATCTCAGCACAGGCAATATCACCAGATCAAGATTCCCTGTGCAGTCTCCTCTGCAGCCTTTCCCTCTCTGGAGGCAATTCCTTTGGGAAACCAGTTAATTCCCTCTCAGCTGTGCAGAGAAGAATTACGAGGAATGCTGAGCACAGGATTTTGTGCTGTGACTGTTGCTTTCTCTGCCACAGTCTAAAATATTCAAAGTCATTTCACATTAGCTCAAGAACAGACAGTTCCAGTGAATGTTTTTCAATTATTTATCTTTAACTCATGACTGTAAGAGACTCTGATAGTCTGAGAGTAAAGAAGTTACCTGAAGGTACTGTAAGCCAACCGTAACACAACGAAATTTAACAACTTGCTTTTTGAATTTGCTCCCTTGCTTTAACTTCAGTAAAAGTTTAAATGCAATGTCAAGCCTTCAGTGGCTGCAGATGGTACATGACATCCCCAGATAATATGCTCCTTCATATTACAGGCAGAGCTTCAGTGTATGAACCACCACGAAGACAGAAAATTGAACAAGAAATTCAAGCACCTTCCGTCATATAATCAGATGAATCTGTGAAAAGCCTGTGGCTTGGTAACTCAGCTAGGACATCTGGCTGCACCTCAGTTTGCTGCTCATGCTGAAGCTCACTGCTGGTTGACAAGGTACCACACATCAGGAGTACCACCATGGCAGGTTGCATGTCTCAGTCCTGCTTTTCTAACCAGGACCTGTCCCAGCTCTGCTGTGATGACAGTAAAGGAAATCTCCCTGCCCACATCAGCGTGTCATCAAGCTGTTCCCCTGCTTACCAATCATGGGCATCCCTAGGTTTTGGTATGGGCACTCCAGGCTGCCTCCTTGTGTCCTCCCAAAGATAGCAGAGTAAATGGCTATCACCATGCTCTTCTTACAGCTTAGCCTCAGCTTGTCATCTTCACAGGCTACTTTACTCTTGTATTCATCTGGAAGGAAACAAACACTTAATTACTCAGCTGATCCAGAGGTGGGCTCTCAGCAGGGCAGGACCCTCTCACCTCCCCATGGGGCGAGCTCAGCTGAGGCAGCAGCGATTCTGGGCCCAGGGGTGCACATCAGCTCCCAGCACAACCCCAGCCTTAGCAAAACCCCAGCCTTAGCAAAACCCCAGCCTTAGCACAAGCCCAGCCTTAACACTGCATTTGCTACAGGAGCACTGATCTCTCCCATTACATATTCCCTCTCTGGCATTATTAACACATTTAATGAACATATTTTAACCCAGCGTGTGTTAGTCGTGTTACGTAGCCAATAATTTCATTTTGCAGAGAGATAAGTGAGGAGACACAGCATTTGAGTGTTTTCTACATGGTAACATGGCAAGGGAAGGTAAAAGCCAATCTTTAGGAACCTATCTCACCCATGGACAAGGCCTTTATATACCAAGCATTTATTCTATATCACAGCAGCTCAAATGCAAATATAATCATGCTCCATGGCTGATTTTTCACACCAGTTCTGGCAGATGCAAGAGAAGCTAAATTTTTTAATTGTGAAAGCTGCTCCTGCTTGTTGCAAACACAGATATGCAAAAGCTTGTCCCCAAATCCTTCTTGAAATGGGCAGTCTTGCTCTTGTAAAGCTGATACACACACAACAATCACTCAGTTTACATCTCTCAAGGAGACTGGGCAGTCATTTCATAAGAAATCATGTGTCATTCCCTTCTCTTTTCCATTATTATTTGGATTATGGGAACCTCTAGAGGTCCCAACCTAGAATAGGCCCTTCCCACGTGTGCCTGCCAATACACCAAGGAAAACAAACATTCTTTTGAAAAACTGAGTCGTTACAGCAAGGCATTTACACGTGTGAAAGAAAGAGACTAAGAAAATGGAAGTGGCATAAAGAGACTAAAACAACTGAAGTGGCATGTGTATGCACACCCCTGCCAACTCAGGGCACAGCCAGGAATACAAGCACAACCTGCCCAGCCTCTGTAGAGTGACCTTCCTCTTGCTTATGTTATTTACCATTTGAAGTGTAGCCACAACAGCATCCAGATTGCTAAATGGGAAGGGTTTGTGACCCATGGTAAAATCCTAAGCATGATCAGTCATTTCCTCTTGAATGCCTCTACTTGTACCAGGTCAAAGTGGTGCCATAGAGCACATGAGCATCATCCAGTGCCTGGGGCTGCCTCTAGCCCTGTGTCACACTCTGGCATAGACATGATTTTTGTCCTTCCCTTACGTGGT
The DNA here is from genome assembly GCA_013398955.1 of Callaeas wilsoni. Taxonomy (NCBI): domain Eukaryota; kingdom Metazoa; phylum Chordata; class Aves; order Passeriformes; family Callaeidae; genus Callaeas; species Callaeas wilsoni. Next base: position 265,414 of record VWPU01011850.1, read on the forward strand.
TCTCTGTGTCTAATATCACACCAACACACACATATTTTTATATGTGAGAACTTATGCAAAGTCTATATGCATGAAACTACTCAGCAACTGAGAACACTAGCTAGTAATTAGTTTATAATACTTAAGTCTTTAGACCATGGCATCGAGCACTTTATGTGACATTTTTTACTGTATTGTAACTCTAGGTTCAAGAATAATTTTTCCTTATTGGAGATGGAGGGTAATTTTTCCAAGTTGAATCATAGAAGAATTTAGGTTGGAAGACTTCTCAGGAGGTCATCTGGTTTAATCCATGCTCAAAGAAAGGCTCATTTCTACTTTAGATTAGATGTTTTCAGAAGAAACTGCATGGAGAAAACATGTATTATACCAAAACAGGGGCATGCTGATTTAAAAGAAACATCGGAGAACAAAAGGACTCCTCATGCTCAACTTGGAAATTCCTACTTGAAACCAAAAAATAGTCTCCTCAAAATAGCCAATTACCTGGAGATGAGAGCATCAACTAGCATGTGAAAACCCTGGTCCAAACCTTCACAGTCCAGCTGAGAAGCATAACCTTGGACCCTATTACAGTACATAATTTTTCTTCACACTCTGCAGTCTTTTTACAAAAATCTCTGAATGTTTCTAGTTTTTATCCTACTGCAGAGAAACTCTCAAACCTCTAAAATATTTAGTGAATGTGAAAACACTTTCTGATCCATCTCTCTAGATGAAGACACAATTAAGACCTCACTCATTCATGGGAGAGTCTGTGCAAAGAGCAGACATCCCTCAGCAGTAGCTACAGGGAAAAACTCACAACAAGCTGAGCGTATAAAACAGTGGCAGGAATCAGAAATAGAAACTCTTTGCACCTTCAGAGTAATAAAGAGAGAGAAACCTCATATACCTGTGAAGACTCAAAGGTGAACTTGATAGTGACAGGTTAATTGTTGGACTTGATTTTACAGGGCTTTTCTAAACCAAATAGTTCTATTATTCTATGACCATCATATCTAGGTAGGTATTTCATCCGCAATCATTGTGAAAGCATCTGAAAGATACACTGAACACACCAAGGGGTTTCATCTTCACTTATAATTGTATCCCATAGGAATTTTGTTTCTTCTGTGAGGGAAATTAAATCAAAGCTTTAACCTTCCTATAGAGTAGAAAACTTAACAGAGTATAATAAAATGTTATCAACTTAACAGAATTTCTTTTTTCCTCAGGGAAAAAACACGGATTCAGGCTAAAAGCACAAAGACACAAACTCTTCAATAGGACAAGCTATACATAATTTATGTTAAACCACTGTCACAGAAAAGAATACTTGTGACTGGCTGAAGTGGTTGAAAAATGAAATAGGTGATTAAGTTTAGAAAAAGAACAGTTTTGAAGTCTCTAACAAGAGGGTCCACTGTGAAGATCTTATTTCTTACAGGCACTAACTCAATTTCCTCTTTCAATTTGGTTATTATTAGCTACATCTCCCAATTAAGTATAACTGATTGCTTAACCACACATCCTATGGTCTCATTTAAGGTCCTCAGAATATTTAATTCTGCTGACCATTCAAAGTCAGGGCTTGTCATTTTGAAACTTGCCTCGTATTTAAACACAGAAAATATTGCATTGAGCACAGTAAACACTGGGATGGACAGACATCCACATCTTTGCTGAAGATCAGTCCAGCAGACATGAGACAGTCAACAACAACTTGCTCCAGTTCCTAAAGGGGCTACAAGAGAGCTGGAGAGAGGCTTTTCACAAGGACATGTAGTGATAGGACAAGGGGGAATGGCCTTAAGCTGAAGGAAGGCAGGTTTATGTTGGATATTAGGAAGAAATTACTTACTGTGAGGGTAGTGAGGGACTGGAACAGAGAAGCTGTGGCTGCCCCATCTGTGGAAGTGTTCAAGGCCAGATTGGATAGGGCTATGAGCTACCTGGGACAGTGGAAGGTGTCCCTGACCACGGCAGGTGGGTTGGAACAAGATGGTCTTTAAAGTCCTTTCCAACCCAAACTCTTCTTTGATTCCATGATCCCATGAACAGCAAAACACTGCCTCTCACACTCACAGTTCTTACCCTCATAGTCACTCTGGGAAGTCGTGTTCAGGGCTTATGGGGAAAACTGCCTGATGGAAAGCTCAAGAAATCAGGCTGGGGAGATGAACCCGAGCACACTTTCCTTGGGAGCAAGGGGAGTTTGTGGGCAATGTGTTCCTGGCACACTGCAGTGTGGAGTAAGAGGGTTGTGCCACCTGAAACTGTGTCACCTCACAGTCACTGAACTCTGCCCCAGGAAATACCTCCTGGAACTGCCAGTTCCCAAGGCTCTGGCTGAGTCCAAACTGGTTAGGGCTGCATTTGCCTGGGCAGGCACAGAGGGAAGACACTGCTTTCTTAAAAGGAAGGAAAAAAGAAAGCATGAAATGCACAGCAGTACTTCAGTCTCCCAAGAGGTTCCCTTAAGCTTGATCACTGGAAGACAAGGAGTCTCAGTGTTTCTGGGCAACCTGACAGAAATATGCATAAACAAACATATAGAAAGTGATGCTATGGAGGAAACAAGTCCCTGGAAGTATTTTGTACTTCATAGCATTGTCACCTCCATTTTAGCCAGGATGAACCCAAGCCAGACACTGATGGCTCCCAGGCACTGGATGACAGTAAGGACGATTGATATTAAAAAAGTACAGAGCTAAGCATCATCCATATATTTACTGGTACTTCACCCCATAATAGCCTTACATAAATATTGAAAAGAAGCAAGGCAGCGTAAGTGACATAAGAGAGCTGGGACTGGAAACAAAAATGCATTTTTCTCTCTCACTCTCCCAAGCAGAACTGGCCTCCTACAGATCACTCACAATCTGGTCCTAAGCCTGCTCTAACTGTTACAGTCTGGATATAATTCAGGCCAAATGCAAACATTTGTATTAGTGGGTTTCATGTTTCACCCTGAAAAATTAAACACGCTTAAATGGCCTCAGAAAGGTGGCAGTGATATTCAGCAAATGGCTTGCTCCACTCTAATCCCCCATGCAGTCATTTGTAGGGCAACAGAGATTTACCATGATTAAGATATTTGCTAAGGATAATATCCTTTTATTACTGCCTGGTTTCAGAGACACTGGCTTAAATATAACTCAGTAGAGAGAACCCAAGGAGGGAACAGCTGCAGGCTTTTCTAGACACGTTTTTAAAGGTCATTGTATGACATAATTGTAACTTAGCTTGGACAATTACAGGAAAACAATTATAAATGTTTCTAATATAAAAATGGTCTCTCTCAAACAGTAAAGTCAATAAGAAGACCTTTAGTACTTACTGGATGTGTACAATAATATTAACCTGTATGACCAATAGTAAATACAGTTATCCAGTATCTTAAGAACATTTTCAAATATGGCTCACAAGAATTTTCTGAATGATCATGATTTGGAAGCTCAAAACTAAGTGTCAGTAGCCTCAATCTCTGTGAGACCTTGGACATAAAAGCTCCTAAAGAGATTTTGCTTCTAACAAATTGCTGAAATGCATTAATGCTAGAGGTTCACCTTGCCTAAAATGATATTTTTGAACAGAATTTGTGGAAAAAAATTATTAAATTCTGCTAATCAAAGTATTCATACTTCACATAATCAGTGCATAATAGCTGACCCTATTTCCCAGATCAAAAAGCTGGAAATACATGTTAAGAAAAATCTGTTTTCTTCACAAAATCCTAAAGGATTTAAATCTTAGAATTGAGGATCTGAGCAAAGAAAGTGGATTTGTAGGAAACAGAGATGCTTTTGCCCAATTCCTTACCAGGTCAGGATTGTTTCCCATAGAAGACTTTCTTATCTGCGTTATAACTGTTAAATTAATGTGACTGCACTCAAGATGTCACTTCAGAACCAATGCACTCCATCTTAGCCAGTAATTTCTCTTCAAGCCAATTTTTGCCTTGCTCACCTTCATCCCAGCTTTGTTAGATGTTCCTCTTCATGCTACTCAAAACAAAGAACATTTCTTGCCTTGAAACTCATAACTCTTCGTTAAATCTACCCATTCCACCATCACCTAATTCCCTTCAGCTGATAAATGACTATATTTAACTAGTGGGGGGTGGTTTGTGCTGGTCTGTGAAAAACGGCATAGGGAGAACTCTCTTCCAGCTACACTCTCCATGAGTAATGGTGGGTACACCTCCAATGCTTCGTGTCACACTTCCCTCCTCCAGCTCCTACTGCACCTGTCAGGCATGGATTGATTGTAAAGTGGAACAGCTGAGATGCACAAGTGGAATACACAACCTTTTAGCCACCAGTTAAAATTCAACAAATTTTTATGGACACTGGAGGCCATCCCCAAATAATAAAGATGGTGATAACACACGTGGTGAGATTTTGGTGATTTCAGCACATGTCTAGGTAGAATACTTACATTGCAAAAGCCACCACATAGCAATTTTTTGTGTCAGCTTAAAGAGAGAAGCCAAAGTAGGGGTTAACCATGGAAATTTGAGCATTTTACTGTGGATGTAGCCAGTCCAGATCATAATTCACTGAGTCACTGAGGACAGAAATCACCTCTGGAGAATGTCTGGGCCAACCCCCATGTTCAGCTAGAGTCAACTAGAGCAGCAGGTGGCTGAGGGCCATATCCATTCAAGTTTTTAACACTGCAAGGATTGAGACTACACAACTTCCTTGGGCAAGTTGTTCCAGTGATCCTGTTAGTCATGTGAGAGATGAGTACAGTGAGTTCCTGTTTCCATCTCTTCTGTGGGAACTAGGAAAATGAGTTTCCAAGACAGGAAACCTATTAAACACTACGATGGACACCTCTAAGCAGCATCCTTGAGTAAGAGTGCTGTGCGTAGGACTGCCCGTGAGCAGCTCATCTTGGAGATATCCATCCAGTACCCTTCCTAGTAACCTATGACCCCTGTTTCTAGATTTTCTTTTTCTCCACAATCCGCTAATTTCCAGGAACTTCTGTAAAATATAGAGAATATTTTTAGGGATAAATAGAACTAAGTCCATCTCAAAATAAACTAAGGGAGTACATCTCAAAACAAAGGTGCCTTAGACAGCATTCACTGCTGCTGCACCCTGCAAAGAAGACAATTGTATTAAAAGAGTACTTTCCAGATAATGCACCACTTCGAACATTTTCCCCATGCTTCTATTCCTATGTTATATGTTTACTTACTTTTCATTACAAGCAAACATTTATTATTTCAATGTTTTATCTTCTTTTGCTCTTCGAAAGATATAAGCAGGTTCTGCCTTCAAGACCCGCAATGTAAATCACAGATTCGTAGATTCCTAAAATGGTTTGGCTTGGAAGGGACCTTAAAGATCATCCTATTCCAACCCCCTGTCATGGGCAGGGACACCTTCCACTAGGCCAAGGTGCTCACAGCCCCGTCCAACCTGGCCTAGGACACTTCCAGGGATGGGGCACCCACAGCTTCTCTGGGCAACCTGTGCCAGTGTCTCAACACACTCAGCGTGAAGGATTTTTTCTTAATATCCAATCTAAATCTACCCCCCTTTAAAGAGTAGATTTAGATCGGATATTTGGTTTAAAGCCATTCCCTCTCATCCTACCAGGGGACAAGTCAACAAAGATCAGAAGTTTCTCCCAATGACAAAAGCCTACTATTTAGACCAGTTCACATTGCTATGGCTCCTTGCTTTTTTGTTTTCTTCCAATATCACTTATGACATGCACTTCATATCCTGAGTTCCAGAGCTTCCTCCTAATCCATGTGAACCTGCTACTAATGAGAACTTTCCGTTCATATCAGGATTGGAATAAATCCATACCAATCCAGTCAGCATTCCCTTAGACAAGAGTTGGGTGGAGGAAACCTTTCCAGGACAGCAAAGGTCTCTAGAGTCCTCGAGTACAGCCCTCGCTATCACGCCCCCACAAGCATTTTGCTGTGGGCTACCTAGTAACTCCTTCATTTCAAAGGAATCTAAAAAGGATTTTACCCTTAATTTAGAGCATTTAAAAAAGAGAGAGTGTCACAAATTCATACATTTGCATGGAAATATCTTTTAACATTATTTCAGTTCAATTTTCCCTTGAGAAACTTTTTGTGAAGACGGTCTAATTTAATTTTTAAGAACTGAAGTTTGCCACCCTTGGCAGCCTGGTGTGCGCCACTTACTTCTACAGGAGATAATCTGAAACTCTGAAAGATACAATTTGGATGACAGTCCAGAGTTATATTAAATAGGCAGCTTGCCAACTTCAAAAGTACCCTGAAAACTCAAGAGTGCCAAGTTTTGGAGGTCTGAAACCCTTTGGACAAGTAAGAAGATTGTTCTTTGCAAACGACCTTGTCAGATTCCTTTAAAATTACACTCCTGATGCACCCATCCAATTTGCAGTGTTTAAAAGGCACCTCTCCCCACTGTCACTTTCATTAGTCTGAAGTAGTTGTCCTTTTATATTCTGTCGTGAAAAGGCTGGCAGTGCTGCAAATTAACTGCTACATTTCATTTCCAAAGTAGAGTTCAGATGCACCTAGTTGCACTTTCCTGTTGGACAAAGAGAGGTATATGGTTATCTAAGGAGGGGAAAAGGAGAAAATATCAAAACATGTGCACTAGACTGTGAGATGGGAGTTAAAAATAACACCTGGGAGCCCAGGACAAATTTAATTCTCCTCCTATTTCTTCCATTAATGAAACTGGGCTGATTTTCTTAAGCAGATGTGACTTACAAGTGCTCTGCTGCCTGACCCTCTGCCTCACCGTTTGATAGCCCTGCTTCCAAGGACCTGCTGGCTAAAGCTCAGTGAAATTTGACAGAAACATCAAGATGACAAATGTAGTGAAGTCCCTGTACATTTTTTAAGAGCTGGTAGCCAATTTCAGAAGAGAGCCAAATTAGTGCCAAAGCTGGTTGTAATCATTGCTCTGTCCCACCAGCCAACCAGCACAGATTTATGACCTGTAAACCAGCCAACTAATAAACTGCAAACTGTAAATTTGGCCAGCATCATGGACTTAAATCTGGACTAGCTACACCATAGGAGGCAACATGGGAAGCACAGCCAAAACTTTTGTACTCCAATGAAAAGATGGGAGAGATGCACTAAGGAAAAGTAGCTTAAAGATATATAAGGAAAAGGATTTCATTAGCACCTCTGCTCACAGCAATTTTGTTCTACTCTTCCAATGATTGTATAAATCTGGAGTAATGCTGCTCAAAGTTATTATTAAAATAGCTGAAAGGGAAAACTTAGTCTTATATCATTAAACCAGTCTTCTCCAGACGTTAAAATAATAGTGATAATAATTCTGGCACAGGAACATTAAAAGGATACCGGACTGATATTTTTACATAAAACCCACTGGGTTGCCTACAGCACACAATAGGGGAAAATGAGGTCTACTAGATTAAAAGCTAGTTCACTACTGTCCTAAAAAATTAAATACACAGTATTCCCTCAATGGCTTTGCCTAAGAAGAAAAAAAGTGTAGCTGGGAGAAATACAGTAACCAAATTTCCAAAATTCATCACGGATGCTTTAGAAGTCCCAGTTCTCAGAGCCATGAATAGGTGACAACCTCCAGTGCCTCTGAAGTAGTCAGAAAAATCAATGTATGCCTGAGAAGAGCTTGATACACCATTAGTATGATAAAACACTAAAAGTATCAGGAGATACCTGTTTTAAAAATGTGCAGCTAATTTGCAAACCAATTGTAGGACTGATATTGAAAAAGTAATGAAGAAATGCATAGTAATGGAAAAAGTTTATTACCACGGCAATGCCTCAGAGAAGACTTATTCTTCTCTGCTTCTTATTTTTTAAATTTTTTCTAAAAGACATTTATTTGAGGAGAACAATTGATCTATATTTTCTATGGAATAAGTCCATATATAGGACCTCCTGCAGAAGCACTGTATAAATTTATTTCTCTGTTCTGTGAGTCCTACACTCACGGTTTAATCTGTGGAGTCAATACAACAGATCCAAACTTCCACAGAAGTCAACCTTTGCAGCAGCTCAGTTTGGTTTTAAGAATATGGTTTCTGGGACACACTTTTCATCTCAGTTCTTCACCAGTACACCAGAAAATCTTGAAATCTGTCATTCAGAGCTTGCAAACCTCTACCACAGTAGGGCTGTGTTGGGATTTAGACTTATGGCCTGCATTTTTCACAGCTTGGTTTCCTTGTGTTCCAGTAAATTGCTCCAAGGACAGTCCTTGCCCTTCTGAGAAGACTCCCAGATCGCTTTGCCTCTGCCTGCAGCCAAAGCCGTGTCTGACACCTGAAGGAGCAGCCACCACACAGGCTCTGCCGTCAGCACAGAAAGGCACCACAGGTGCTGCAGTGCCCAAGGACGGGCTGGATCTCCTGAGGAACATGGGGAGCTCCTCCTGGCACTGCTGCTGACCCACTTATCCCAGCACTGAAAGACTATGGTCTAACCCTTCCCTGTGCTTCACTTAAAATTCATGGCTTAAAAAAAGAATATTGTTATCCCTTGTTTGCTAGGGCTTTTTCGCAAGATCCCATAGAAAAATTAAATGGCGAGGACAAAGAGGATCTGTAAAAATCATACCTCTAGCATTTATACAGTTTAGGCAGATTTCAGAATTTGTCTTTTTTAGCAGTTCACATCTGGATACTGCAGACCTGATCCAGCAAAAGAAATCCTTATATCTACAGAGTAGGAAACACCATGGTTTTCACTGACTCCTTTTTACGTCAGTCAGGCCTGACTGGTTATGTTTGAAAGAAAAATGAGATTCTTTTTATTTTTTTTTTAACTCTCCAAGGTCCAGCAGCAGTTTCCTTCTCTGTAGGGGCAGAAAATTATGATTATAATATAAATAGTGTAATATAATTACATCAGTGATAATATCATATTTCCATTTATTATATTAGTTAATATATTGTATTAATATTGCAATCATATTTATAATTAAACTGACAACAATATCTGCATTTGCTGACAATGGAATCACACGTTCCTCTTAATCCTCCTCCTGGGAGTCAAGTGATTAGTGTGCTACAGAGATAGGGCTATTTGACAGTTCCTGAAAATCTCTGTGCATCAACAGCTTAAAACAATATTAATCATTAGTATTAGCATTTCTCTGGCCCCAGTTGTGGGCTGATAGATCTGTCCTCTGTTGTTTACAACGTTCCTTTATTTACACCTTTTCATCACCACAGCGGTTGCTGCCTGAGATTTTATTGCCCTTATAAATTTCCACTCCCTGCACCTCCTTAACGGTTTGGAAATAATACAGATAAGCAGGAGAAAACTGATGAATGCAGGAGGCAAAAGGCTCGTTCTGTTGCTTTGGTGGCTGGGCCAGGGGGATGTGGCCATTAAACACCCCCGGCTCCATCACGCTGCTTTGGGAAGCCTGGCCCACCAAAAAGCAATGCAGCAAACAATACAGTGAACTTCTCTTGCCACCAATAAACCTGTCTGATGAAGGAGATTAATGCTTTTCTGAAAGGGTTGATGACTACTGAATTACCAATCTATCCCAGCACTAAAATCAATCACCAGCATTAAAGCAACCAGGAATGCATTTAGGTCCTTCTTTGCTCTCATCCTAAACTTCCACAAAACCTCTGTACTTTCTATAGCCCTCTGCTCTTGCTCACAGCCTTTTACAAATTCTGTCTAGGGAATGAAAGCCTTGAGGATGTGTGATGAGATGTGGCTTTTCAGGCCATGTTCACTGAATTTAACAGAAAAGATGCAATCCCCAGCCAAGCAAAGCCAATGGCAAAGCCCACACAAGATTCAATACTGAAGGAAGGGGTTGTAGGGAAATTAAAAGTCGAACAAGATGCACTCACTGCAAGCCTAGGTGGTCCTACCAAAATGTCTTTTCTATACTTTTCAGCCAATTCAGCTGAAATCTGATGACCAGACCTGACCATTTCAAAGGTCATGTCAAAAGACATGAAATCACAACATGGAGCAGGACTCTTCACAGTTCTTAGATAGCTGGAATAGCTCTAGAACACTAATTGCATTCTGCTGTTTGCACAGGTTTTTAAGTACTCTGGCAAAAAAAATTACATATCCTCACCAAAAGGCAGACACTCCTGGGACATAGCATGGCAGCTCTGTCACTGTATGATAGAGAGCATAATTTGAAGATGACACTTTTATCAGAAGGTGATCTAATTGCAATTAATTCCTAACTGATTTTTAAATTCAGTTGCTTTTTAATTAAAGCTGCCTAGGGCTGTTAAGAAAAATTAAGTTATCTGAGTAAGATTTTGGTAAGGACATCAGAATGGGCATTCCCATGTTTGAAAAAAAAGTCATTGACTTTTCACAAGAATTAACTGGGCTTCTTACATTTTTATCTTACATTGTATCAAATTTATGGTGAAGAGAATGAAAGCCTGTTCTCTTCAAAACATGTGTCCAGTCAATTCTCAACCCAAAGATTTTCCAATAAATCAAAGTTACAGGTTCCACACCAGGACAAAGTGACCTCCCTTACCCCCTTTCCTCCTCCTAACCCCTTGCAAACTTTTAGCACTTCACCCTTTGCCAGCAAACATAAGTTTCCTTCCCAGATACATTTCTCAGAGCCTTGATGTTCCTTTCACAAATAAGTTTTTGTATTGTTATAGAGGGATTTGAACTGAAATTGGAGCCCAGGTCACAATCCAGGCTTTCTGAAACTTCAAAGGCTTTAGGCTTACATTTGGGAATAGAAGGTAGAGCAGCAAAGTTTGGATTTACACTTTGTTACATCACTGGGATGATTAGTACAGGGGGCTTCATATCCACTATCCTTCAATTATCACATCCAGCTGCTTCACTCAGCATTTTAAAATGAAATACAAATAATAATAATTTTTAGAAAAACACTGGATGGAGATTATCCCTCCCAGAGCCCTTGAAGTCATAAGCTAAAGTAGTAACTGCCCAAAAGAAAGGTGGGAAAACATCACTATAGCATTATGGGAAGCTGCAGCTTAGGCTCTTCAGAGCTGACAAGGAATCGGTGCTTCCAGGACAGTGTGGCAATGGCAAAGGAGGACACGACAGAAATGCACTATGTGGGGGTCTCATGGACTAAGTCAAATTAAATAAGGTAGGAGCCCTCTCCTTTCTCGACAGAACTGCCAGCAAATGGCCACGCAGACATCTCACCTTAAGTATTCTCTCTGCAGAGCGGGGCAAACATTTATGTCCCCATTTTGTTCAGGAGCATTGACACTTTTAAAACAGCAAAGCCAAAAAAATAACCAAACAACCAAAAAGCCACAACAGGCAAAGAGCTGCTGTGCAGGGGCAGATGGATCCCTGCTGATGCAATAGCCCTGAGCAGCGACCGACCCCACTAAAATCAGCTGCAATGGTATTGCTGGGATGCAGAGAGGTGAAGTTATTTCTTCAGCATGACTTGGGCTGCCCCACAGATCCTGTTCCCAGCCAGAATTAGATCACACAGCCCCTCCAGAATGTCTGGCACACAGAGCAAATATTTCCTAGCTTACAATAACACACGATCTTACACAGTTCTCTGTCTCTGAAGTGAAGGGGATGAACAAACACTGAATTGTTTGAATAATATTGGTGAATCCAGATTTCATTTAGAGGGAATTCATGTTAGACCAATTAAATAGTATGTCAATTCCCTCTAATTATCTGTTCCTGCAGCCTACCCAGTAATTACACTTAATTGGTCTAAATCAAATCAGCATGTTACCTGGGAAAAAATTGGATTTATGTGCAATTTTTTAATGATCCTGAAAAGTACCCTTGAGATTGAAGTCCTCTCTGTGTTCAGGATTTGTTCCTAGGCTTCAATGTGCTTTGGATGTGGATCTCAGGATACACTGGCCCTAATAAATTGAATGTGCCCATTCCGTGGCACTGAGGCTCACCGGCGTGGGACCACCATTCTCATCAGTATTTTTAGCTTCTAACACAGGGTGGCCATACCCAGACTTCCCACTGGAAACCATCTCTGGCCAGTGCTAAATGCCAAACTACATCTGCACTAGGGGAGAACAACTCCAGGCTTCAGTGCTGCAGCAGCACTTCCCCACCTTGAGCTGCAGGGAGCCTGCAGGGGCTCTGCTGAGGCTGTGACAGCAGGACGATTTGCAGAGGCACCTCCAAGGCAAGAAGCACAAGCTGTGGTCTGGTGAGACCTGCAGTGTGCCTTTGAACACGGCCCAAAAGGGTCGTGCAGATCAGAAACTAAGGCACACATGGTATAGAAAAATAAAATAAACCACAGCATCACTGAGGTTGGAAGAGACCAAGATCATCGAGTCCAGACTTTGATTGAACACCACTACATCAACTAAAAATAAAATCTAAGCTTCTGTACACAGTGATGAACCTTGGCCCTCAAGTCACTTGGTAGTTGTAAGTAAATTTCCCTTGCCCCAAATTGAGACAGAACAGAGCATTTTATCAATCATTTCTGATCTCCTTAAACATCCTAAACATTAAAATTAAAAGTAAACACATATAGTGTATTTATTTATTTAGTGGCACAGAGAATACGCAGGACTGCCAAACTCCTGACACTTCAAAGCAATTCCATGCATGTATCTGAGTCCTGTACGTGCAAGATAAGTGTCCATCAGATCCCAGATCCATCTATTGGATCAGAGGGGACTGTAAGTAGCACAAAACTTCCCAAAAAACAAAGAAGCAAATTAATTTCTCACTGCTTCTAGTTAAACATGCACTTCTCTGAACTCTTAATTTCTAGAGGAGGTGAGTCGCAACACCTCTGCTCAAGTTTTCCCTGCTTCCAGCAAAAGCAGTCTCTGAGGGATGAGTACAGGAGACATCCCCCCCATTGCCCTGGTCCCCAGAGCCCCACCATCTGAAAAATCTTTGTCTTTCAGTTTCAGCATGATTTACTGTCCTCCATCTCCTTGAAATTCTGCCCATGAGAAACCAAAATAGCACCTTGCCTTGTGCATGAACCCCACGCAGCAAGCGAGCATCGAAACCATTCGATTTCAAAGGCAGGGAATGTCAGGGAGACATAACTGCAGTGACAGTGGCTCGAGGGGATGACTGCACCATCTCGTTATTCTTCAGCAAAGGTACAAGCAAATGCCACTAACTTCAGTTTTGCTTTCTTTCAAGGAAATCTTTCTCTTAGGATAACTACCTCTGTTCAGGGGCCTTTTGAGGCTCCAGCATAACTCTGACAATGGAAGAGCTTGGGTATCCTTATTTTATATCAAAGATGTCCTGTCCAAATTCTGCAGACCACTCCCCAAAGTGCCTCTAACACTTGTAAACAAGAAAATTCACACTCATTTTACCTAGATAGGTGCTTAACCAAAACACCTACTTCAATGACATGATCATAACAGGCTCCCTCAATAAGCAGAAAAAGAAATAGATATCCCTATCAATTCAAGACCATTCAGACCTTAAATAGCTTCTTATCAAAGTATTTCTGTTGTGTCTGCTGTTAAGAAGGACAAATTAAGAAACAGAACCCAAAAAATTGCATTTGTCTTTAGATAAAATTATGAATCAAACCCTGTGCCAGGGAGTGAGCTCTTCACAAGGACTCTTTGATAACAGCTCTGTGTGCTCAAACTTTCTGGAACAGCTCAACACTTCATAGGACCACAGTTTTGAGGTTCAACCCTTAAGCATATATTCACTTACAGCTCATAAACAATACTCAAATAGTCAATAACCCAAAAAGCCAACCAAAATTTCTCATGGTCCTGTATTTTGCATTCTATAGATCCATCATTCCTGAGTCCCCTCACTAGCTTTCTCCCTACAGAAGTGGGGAGAGGCTTATTGAACTCACAACAGCACTAGATGCTGTTTGTGAGACTCAAAATTAACATTTTGAATCATCAGGGAAAGGCTGACTATGACCTGGTATCTCTGGGCAAAGCTAATTCTCACATATTTCAAACATTGTCAGTAATCTAGTGCGTTCTGATTAAAAACTTGCTCAATTACTAAGAAACAATAATTTCTGTCAGATTATCCTGTTTCACTCTGCAAAATTATAGCTGCCTGAAAAATGTCTTGGGGAAATGTTTTCAAGCAGCTTCCCCTGCTCTCTTTCAGGAAAATCACGTACCCTACACTCTGACAAACTCCTCCTTTTCTACCATATCTGTAATTAGCAAAGAACGCCAAGCCATAAATATTTGTGCACAGATAGTCCTGAAGTACCTTCAGAAATTCAGCATAGGCCTCAACAGTCAGATTTTTCAAGTGAGCTTTGATACAAACCCTGCAGATTCAGGAGGACTTGTCAGAACACCCTGCTAATCACCCCTCTCGAAGAGATGCATTTCTCACCCAACATGGGATGTTATGTTCACCCGTGAAAATCCCACAACAAATGCAGGTGTTTCATTACCTACTTCTGATTTGAATTCCTCACAGATCTGGCCAGATCCCCTCACTTAATTAGCACAGGTCTCTGCCTGCTGGGGCAAAAAGTCTTCTGTGCTGCTGCTGGCAGAGTCTGAATGTTTCTGCTTTTGTTTTAAACCTTTTCTGAAATCAGATCTGTTTTTCTCCCTTGTGCAAACTTTCTTTTTTTTGTTTCTTCCCCAAAAGTATTGCTGATGTGATGCTGGGACAATGTTAGTTATGTCATCTAGAAAACTTAAGGCTGGTCTGAAATGCTGTGTCCAGACTAATTGCCATGTCCAGTTAATTCATAGAATCATTAAGGTTGTAAAAGACCTCTAAGATCACTAAGTCCAACCATTAACCCAGCACTGCCAAGTCCACTGCTAAACCATGTCCCCAAGCACCACATCGATGCCTTTTTGAATACTTCCAATCACAGTGATTCCACCACTTCCCATGGAAGGGCAGAACGGGGCAGCTTGTTCCAATACTTGACTATCCTTTCAGTAAAGAAATTTTTCCTTTTTTAGATCCTATCTAAACCTCCCCTGGTGTGTCCTGAGGCCGTTTCCTCTTGTCATATCATTTGTTACTTGGGAAAAGAGACTGACTCCCACCTTGCTACAACCTCTTTTCAGGTAGTTGTAGAGAGTGATAAGGTTTCCCCCAGCCTCCTTTTCTTCAGGCTAAACAACCCCAGTTCCCTCAGATGCTCCTCATAAGGCTTGTGCTCAAATAGAAACAGGTCCTGTTCTCCAGCTGACATCAGTTGGCACAGTTTGTCCACATCAAACACGATCCGTCTCCAAAATAATGTATCTGCTTCCAAAGCCCTGATGGAGAATGGTGTCTAGGCTGTGCTAACTCCCCTGCTGGGGCCAGGAATTGGCCAAGAGGGTGTTGGTTGTTCCAAGCCAAAGCTGCGCTGGGCTCGCTCCTCCGCAGCACGCATGACTGCACACCCAGTATCCAGCCCCATTTAATTTAAACACAGCTAATGAGATCATGCAAAACACAGGTTAACATTTCCCAGCCTGATCTGGGAGCAATTAAAAGCTTGCCTGTGGCGTGGGCAGGTGAGGTTCCCGTCACACCACCATCGCCAGGGCCACTGGCTCTGAAGGAAGACTTTGCCCACGCAAGGAGCTCCCACTGCCCCTGGAGGGGCCGGCAGAGAGAGGACAAGTCCCTCTACCCACCAGGACAGGAAGGTGGCTGCAGGTGGGAGCAGGAGAAGCCCACCCACCGCTGACAGTATGAGCTCAGCGCTGGCAAAGGCTGGCACTGGCACCTGCAGAAACAGCCTGCAACTCGGGCTGCTGGCCAGCAGGAAGGAGACGGAGCATCAGCATCCCAGCAAGGCAGCAAGTGAGGGGAAAAGAGGAAATGCTCCGTGCCAGGGCCTATCTTACACTGGAAATAGAGGTGGAAGGGAATGAGAAGACCTAGAACGCCTCTCTGGTGAGTATTGAGTATGAAAATGCTTTGGTCTCAACAGAGCAAACAGATTTGACAGAGAAATACTTACTTGGCCTGCACTTGTACCACACGAGGAGGTACTTGCCGGTCCCGGGGCACGGATCCGTCCCAAACAGCCGGCTGTTGACAAGGAACTGGCAACTCCGCCTGTCCTGGCACTCATCCAGCATCTTCTGCAGCCGGGGATGCACACAAGAAACAGAGAAACAAAAGGACTTCAGTGTCACCACTAAAGGGAAGGTCAAATAGAGACAAATTGTAGAAAGGCAAGGCCATCCTTGTCGCCACAACCAGCACTGGCACGAGGCAGGTGATGGTGCTCAACACAGTGGGTACCACAGGAGCCACGGACTCAGTGCTCCTTGCACTGTTTTAAGGAGCAGGTTTTCATCCCCTTGCATGGGTGCAAGAGGAAGGGTTTGCACTGGGATGGTCACAGAGATTTTGAAACCTTTGCATGCCATTTAATAATAATATGAAACAGTACAATCCCAGGAAAAGCAGCTTTGAGGACATGGATCCACCTTGACAGTTAGAAGTAAAGACTCAAACTCTGCCACCACCAATCTGCTTTAGATTTCTCTGGAGATAAACAATTTCAAGACAGCTCTTTTCTCAGTTATATAAAAGCTGGTATAAATATATATATAAATTGCTGGTATTCCAATAATTAGTAGTTGTGGTGGGAACACTGTTATACAGCCAACTTAGTCAGTTTTTTAACAGGATTCATTCCTCTTCCCCCGTGATTATTACATTCTTTTAGCTAAACTCAGGAAGGGGCCATGAGTCAAAGGGTTCTCTCACCACTGGCATTTTGGGTCCTACCCCTTTTTCTGCTTTTCCTCTAGCACTTGCTCCCCACTCCCCCATCCATAGCACAAAAACTCCATCTCAGAATCCACAGGGGCAAGACATTCTGTCTCCTGCTAGAAAATAGCTCCATTAAGGAAGATTAATGATTTCTTTTAACCCTATGATCCTCTAAAGCAGTGGCAGGGTGGGGGAGAATATTCTTGAGTGGGGCAGTAATTAAGTTTTAAATTCAGCTGGATGGCTAGGGTGGTATTTATGTACTCCTGTAGAGCCCCTAAAGCACTAAAATTACCATAATGTTTGCCTGACACACATGAACCTGTCAGAGCATTTTGAGACCACAGAGCGAGGTAATCCACCAGCCTCGTTAAGTCCCTGTGACACAGAGCTGTGAATTCCAGCCCCAAAACAATTAATTTTCACTTGCAAGGAGGCACTGGAAAATCCTTCCTCAGAAATTCCCCTAGACTCCCCTGGTCTCTTTTGTCTTCTCTCTGTTCACTTTTCTTACGCCCACTTTGATATTTGGGCTTTCCCACAATCTTCTCCCTGTGCCATTAATATAAAGGCTGTTCCTGCTCTACCATGTGCCACCCAAACCAATTTCCTCTCTGCTTCAGTGACTACTTTCTATTTTCGAGTTCTCCCTGAATGTAATATAAAGAATCTTTAGCATTATAACTCTGAATGTCATGCTCTGAACAACAGCTGTTCCAGTTTCAAGTGCAATTTGAAGCTGCCTCATTTGCGGTTGCTCATAACTTCCTAAAGCTTTCACCTTTTGGGCTGACACATGCAAGAATTCATGCCTGCCTCAAGTCTGACCTTTATTTTAAAGTTCAAACCAAAACAATCCAGGCCTTTTCTAGCAGGCAGAGAACATATGCTGTTGTTTTTCACTTACAAAGATAATAAAATGCAGGCATCTCATTTAAAAATACAGGGTTTAGGATGGAAAGGCTGAAAGGTGAACACTGAAGGAGGTGCCTGGGAGCATTAGCCCCAGCTTGACCGTCACGTTAAAATTCATAGAAACAGCGTATTCTTTCCTCTAGGCTCATAAGGGTTGGCTGCTCACTCAGCATGCAAAATTTAATTTAATGCAAAATCCAGTGAGTTGCAAAGGAATTTAAGCGAGGATCCAGCACTGATATCTCTTTTCATCTCAAAAAGCAAAGAACAACTGAAACAGCTCTGGAGGACTACACATACAGCGAGAAATCCTGTCCAAATCATTGTGCACCTGAAAGGATTTTCTGGTACTGGACAGCCATAGCTGTGCTTACACATAACTAGAACCAAGAATATTGACCAAAGGCAAAGAAGCAGCACCCCAAATGTTTCCTTTCCCTCTAGGGAAGCTTTCTCTCCTCAAAGACAGTAGACTTGGGGTTTTGATATACAAACTTGTTCACAGCAGATGGGTGGGCATTTCAAGAGCCTTCAGCGCTGTGTAAAGGGTGCTATTAAAACCAGTTGGAAAACCTCCCTGGGTTTCAGCAGACCTCCCTTCAGAAGGGAGGTTTCCTGAACCTTCCTTCAGCAGAAGGGTTCAGGGAATCCTGTGGCCACCATGCAAGGAATCTGCTCCCTTTTGTAGGGCTGCTGGAGGGCAGATGGTGGCAGCAAAGGTGTCCTGTCTCTGGCCCAAAGGACAAAAGGAAATACCACATCAGCAGCACCAGTGATTCTTGTCGGGAAGGACTGATTGTCCTGGAGAGTGTTGAAGAAGACCCAGGGCACAGGCCCTCCCCAGATTAACTAATCTTTCTAAGGAGTGTCAGGATTCAGCTCCAGAGCACCTTCTGAGCACAGCTCCTCTTGGGGAAACAACTCACAAGGTAAAACACTGCCCTTGAAGGAGCTGATTTCATTTAGGCCAACAAGAAAACAATTTTGAAAACCTCAGCTGAGATACCTCGGCAGCACTTGTTCAGCTGTGCTTAGGCTCAGCACCAGCAGCAAAGACAACAATGCACTGACCTCAGAGAACCATGGACACAGGCAGCCTTCAGGTAGTGCCACTTTTTCTTGGCTCTGCTCTAACCTTTGGCAGCTCTTGCTCATTCCCTGTATTCCACATAAGTGAAACCTCCTGAGCTTACTTCCTGTGGTATGCAAAGGGTGGAACAGGGCAGCAAAACACAAAGCCCTAGGGAGAAATTTGTAACTAAATTAAGGAGCAAAAGTCATCTATGCCATTGTGAGACCACAGGAAAAAAGTGAAGTGTTCTTGGGGCTCAATATGCCTTTTACTAATTTGTTATAGTGTTTAGCTACAGTTCCAATTTAATTTGACAATAGCCATGACTCTGAGAAGTTTCGTGGGGGGAAAGAAATCAATATTTCCTTTTCATCCACATAACTCTATTTTACCTTTCCCAAGGGGCAACATTTTTCCTGAAAATATAAAAAAAATCATTAAGATTTCTGATTTCTTGTTTAAGTAATGTATTATGCATAACCAAATATATCCATAAAGAGCAAAATAAAAACAATATGTTCAATCCTCAGTGAAATACGTCAGGAAAAAATGCAAAGAAAATTAGCTGTAGTTGACTGTGCATTTTCTTGATTAAAAAATTTTAAAAGTGTTGTTACCCCAGTCTTAATGTTAACTTAAAAACTCGCACATATAATTTTTACCTATCCTTGCATGCACAGAAATTTTCTTTCCCACTGTTTTCATCAGTATGTGCTATTTACCAGCATCTTAAACACTGTGCAGAGCATGTGTGACCAGATGATCCCCAAAAGGTACAGTTCTCTGCAGGTCCAGGGGTTCTGGTGTTTACCAGAAGCCAAGACCTTGGCTTTCTGGCCTTATTCTCAAAAATCATTTGTCTAGGCAGTATCAGAGCTCTGGCAGATGTCAGATGTTGTTTCTGAAGTATTTGCAGATGATCAGCTAGACTGACACCAGGAAGGCTGGGAGTTCACTTGGTAGTGAAGGAATGACTTGAGCTCACATGGTTTTTGCTCAGTGGATGGAAAATTGTAGGCAATTCATTCTGTGTTTGCCTTGTTGTTCTGGTTGTCACTGCCAGCTGAAAAGGTGGGAAGACACCACCACAAAACCAAACAGAAAGAGGCCCACGAACAATCTGGACTTGTACAGGAATAGCAATAGGCCCACAGAACCATCCCTAACTGGGACGTAGAATCAGCTCCTTATGTCTCCAAGTCTGGTAGACCCCTGACTAAAGCCAAATAAAGTCACCTCGGATTAGATTATGTTATAAAAATCACTCCAGCTGAAGAAGGTGGAGGAGGAATTCAGGAATTCCTGTCTGGCATGAAAGGGGAGGGAAGACACATTAATTGCACTGTGCCATTTTATAATTGCGTTACAATGGTAAATCAGGCCTGAGGGCTGACAGCCAGTGCTCAGGAGGGAAGCTGTGGCTGTTTAAACCCATTCCATTCCCTGGTTCATGACTGAGCTAAGAAGCTGCAAGATTTAGAGGAGATAAGAGAGCAAGAAAAGTGAATTCAAGTAAAACAAACACTAATCTAACCCCTGTGATTTATGCCCTGGATTAATCTCCCTGCGGTGACCTGGGTCTTAAAGCAAGGGCAGCCTCAAGCTCAAAATCATGTCTTTCTAGTGGCCACTGCAGACGAAACACATTTCTCGTGCTCATTTTGTTGTGCTCATTAGCTAAGTAATTGCTTGTGCTCATTAGATAACAACCTTTGAAATGAGGAGCTGGATGTGAGCTCTGCAAGAAGGCCATCCCCAGCCATTCCCAAGGGTGCACTCGTTTTTAGCCTGTCTCTTCAAATCACTCTTCAAGAAGTGCTTCCCCTGCACGCTTAAAATAAACCACAGCTGAGCTTAACACCCAAGGCAATTAAACTTATCTCAGCTCTTGGTCCCTCGGAGCAGTTCACAGATTTAACACGCTTAGGGTGAAACTTTGGACCCATAGAAGCCAGTGGTAAAACTCAAAGGGAACGAGGACTTTGCCACGGGGCTGCTCCGTGTACAGCCTCCCTCTTCAAAGGACCATAAGGATGACTGTGGGGCATGTCAGTCATGCATGAAATTACACAGAGGAGCCCTACTAAATAATTGCCCAAATTGTGCGTCGCTGGGGAGAGTAACTCACAGAGTAAGCTGCATGAATGTATCAGAGCTGTGTGCAGTCAAATGAAGATGGGAAGAGATTTGTACTAAGAAATTTATACAAGAACATATCAGTAATTTTAAGCATTTTTAGGTCAAATTGAGTCCAGGCAGGCTATTATGGTGGAGTTGCACCAACATTGATATTGGTGCACCTTCAGAGTTTTTGCAATGGGAAGAAGTAAACACAACAAACAAGGCAGCAAGAACTCTCCCTACAGCACAGTGCATTCATAATGGCTTCATGTCACATTTCATTTGAATTTTGGTACTCTTTTATGTACCCTTGAACATTGGTAATACTCTAAAACACGCTATAAACTTAGTGCTTTCAAGTTGAAAACTTGTTTACAGGTTCTCTTTCTGAAGACTGAACATTCATCTCCATTCATGCAAATTACTGAAGTCCATGGGGCAAGATTTTCCAAGAACCAGCAACAGGGAAGCACAGGCTACATGAGGAAGTGAAATCCATGCTGATGAGGTGCAGGTTACCTGCCTATGGCTTCATCAAGCCACCTTTCCAGCCTGCTTCACTAGAAACTAGTTCAGCTTTGCCCAAATTACTGCATTCCATCTGTGCATCACTTGAAGAAGAGATCAAAGGCCCTGAATCCTGATCTATAGCAGCTTTTAGTGCTCTACTAGCTATCTCTTATCACTCTCCCATGGACGTTGCAGTGCTCGCAGCAGAGTCAGCAGGAGGAAACTATGCCACACATTTAATGATTCACATAAACATACCAGACTGTGAAATAAAGAGCTGAAAACTGGGCATGCATTCCCTGTCACCAGCTCAGCTATGGGAGTAGTAAATGCCTGCAGGACAGTAGAGCAGAGAGCACTGGGCTGGGATGTTAAAACACCAGCAGGATACACCAGTGCTCCTGTGGCAGGGCCTTGAAAGAGCCCAGAAACAGCCATTCACAAAGAGCAGGAACATGTTCACCAAATAGAAGGACCTGATAAAAGCTGCATTACAAATATCACTGAATTAACATTACCTACATTTCCTAACAGTAGGAAACTTAATCTGTATGCAGGGTCAGCTTCAAAGGGAGAGGAGGTCTAAGCTGAAGAAATACAAAAGGATGAATAACCAAAAGTCATGGGATAAAAGAAAGAGAAAGCTTAAAACACAAAGTGGAAAAAAATCCCTGAGAGCAAACCATTACACTGTCAAGCAGGGTCTTAGTGGCAATGATGGAAGCCCCATGACTTGGAAAGTTTAAATTTAGAGTAAACAAAGCATTAGGAGGCTTACACCCCGGGGAGCAATCCTGCCTCATCAGGGAGACAGGCTGCACTGGCCACCTCTGCCTCCAGTGCCTCTTCTCCTGCAGGACATAATCGCTCTGCTCTGATGAGCTATTTCAGTCAAGCCAAAGATTTCAAAGACACAGCAATTTAGAGATTGTTTGTGACCTCTGCATCCAACAGTTCTACTTGCAAATAATTAGCTGGGGGACCTACTTGCCAGAGAGTTCTCAGCTTAGGCAAGATTCATGAATGAAACTGCACTGGTTCTGTGATTTTTAACAGCAACTTTGGCAGTGCAGTAACTCTTCTGGACCCTGAGCTCACTGCTCACGATCCTCTGCAAAGTAATTAACATGGTCTGAAAAAGAGTTATCCACACTGCTCTTTAATTCACTGGCATTTTTGAGACTGAAACTTTCCTTGTTCAAGCTGCCTAGAAACCATGGAGTTGTAATATGCAATATAACAATGGGTTCTCCTCACAGTGGTACTGGTGACCATTATTCTTCCTTTCTACCAATTTCTTCCTTCTTTCCCCCAACCATCTTATAGATGTTCAGAGTCATGAGAAAGGGCCCTTTCTCGTTCCTGTTGAGGCCACTTAGGGCTGTGACATCAGTGGGACCACGCAGTATCTGGTGACTGGACATGTCAGGAGCCATTGTCCTTGGCCTGCCAAGAAAGCTGGAGCAGTTGGGAATGTTTCCTTCTACTTGGTATTTTACTTTTAATCCAGAATAACTGGAGAAAACAAAATCCACTTTGGAAACAGCAACACCAGCCCTCTCTTTTTGTGATCAACAGCTGGCCTGTGCTTTGAGACCCATTTCTGGAAAGTTTATCTCATCTTTTCATCAGCCAAGAAGTCAACTCCCTTTTATTTCTTTTTTTTTTTTTGTTTCACAGAAATCTTCCTGGTGGATGAAAATAAAAAAAAGGGGAGGAAGGGCTCAGGGAATCCTGTGGCCAGCATGCAAGGAATCTGCTCCCTTTTGTAGGGCTGCTGGAGGGCAGATGGTGGCAGCAAAGGTGTCCTGTCTCTGGCCCAAAGGACAAAAGGAAATACCACATCAGCAGCACCAGTGATTCTTGTCAAAGGATTGATTGTCCTGGAGGGTGTTGAAGGAGACCCAGGGCACAGGCCCTCCCCAGATTAACTAATCTTTCTAAGGAGTGTCAGGATTCAGCTCCAGAGCACCTTCTGAGCACAGCTCCTCTTGGGGAAACAACTCACAAGGTAAAACATTGCCCTTGAAGGAGCATTTATCTGCTGATTTCAGTATCTGTGCATATGAAGAGAGAAGTTAGCCCTCAATGTCTTTGATAAACTTCAGGGGGCAGAAGCACAACAAATTAAGTGGCTCTCCAGGGCTTCCTGTTTTCCTTACAAATAAGCTGTGGTTTTATTTTCTGCCAATTTATCAAAATGAGAAAATTGCAGATAATAAGCTGTAGAGTGTAATATAGTTTCCTGGTAATAAGCAATAATTTTAGCCAACCATTAGACATTCTTCCGTGCAGACCTCGAGTGGTTCACTGCTGAAAACAAGTGGCATCAGAAATACTGATCCAGAAATACTGATCCAGAATTCAGCCTTCCAGTACATAAAGGGGGCTTACAAGAGGCTTACAAGAAGGGTATGCAGTCATACAGCAAGGCGGAAAGGCCTTGAGGTGAAGAAGGGCAAGTTTAGATTCAATATTAGAAAGAAATTCTTTACTCAGACAGTGGTGAGGCTCTGGAACAGACTGCCCAGTTCTGGCTGTCCCATCCCTGGAAGTGTTCAAGGCCAGGCTGGATGGGGCTTTGGGCAACCTGACCTAGTGGAAAGTGTCCCTGCCCATGGCAGGGGATCAGAATGAGATGATCTTTAAGGTCCCTTCCAACCCAGACCATTCTATGAATCTGTAATGATTCTACAAATGTCCAAATTCTTTGCGCATTTGGAAAGCCCCCACTGAATCCGACATTACAGTGTTAGAATAACTGAAATGTGTAGTCTGGGGTCACAGGGACACTGCCTTAATGTCTCGGACATGCTCTCCCAGGTGGTCTGTATTTCATTTCAAACAAAAACAAGTGACTAAAGCAAGGAATCCTGGCAGCCAGTCACATAAAGCTGAATTAGTAGTGGTGGTCTCAGTATAATCAACTCTTTCTTTTCCCTTTTTAACATAGAAACAATGTCTGAACTGGACATTTACAGTGGAGAGAGAGTCTAAATGGGAGTTTACACTCACAGCTAGTGTTTGCAGAGAACAGAGTTAATAAATGCCCCTCATACTCCCTCCAGGCCACTCTCCAGAGAAGCAGCAAACTTATACAGTCATGGGTTTGATTAGACACAGTGATTTTATATACTTAGTTTTGAGGGGTTTGGTTTGGCTGACTTTTTCAATTACTGACAACCAGAATACACACACAATAGGTCTTGTCTGTAGCAGCCATATATCTGAGCTGCAAAACCACAAAAATACACACAATTTCCTTGTCTACAGCTTTCCAATTTTCCTGCACATATGCACTTCCTACCAGCAAGCTGCAGACAGCTTGCCATTCAGTTTGTGGAGTTCCTGGCTTATCCTTCAGAGAGGCCTCACCCCCTCCAGAACCGAGAAAGAAGATGAGATTCATCTCTGGCAGTCGGATTCATCCTACCCTGGGCAACCACAACACATGGAGGGATCAAAGCCACATCTGAGGACACCAAAGAGACTGTGAGTCTCCTCCAAAAAGACTCAGAAAGTTGCAAGAGGTGTCCCAAGAAATTTGTGGCAGAAGAGAGAAGGTCAGCTACTTTCCTAGCACATCTGCATCCCCAAAAATGGGTTAATAATAGAGTTTTGGTCTCAGTCGTGACAAATGTTCTGCTCAAGGGATCTGCTGCAGGACAACCTACCGGGAACACAATTCTCACTCTGATAAACAGGGATTGGGAATTACAAGCAGCCCAAGTATTGAAGGCAAAGCTAATGGGGAACAGATCTGAGGACATAAAAAGCTAAGACAGGCAGGTAAGGATTTCTTTTCAATCCCTCCTACACATAAAACCATGAAATGGAAAGCCTAGGGTAGTATCTTCCCTCTTCTCAAGTTCTTCCAAATGCCTTAAGTGGGCCACTCACCCACCAGGACTGAGGCAATGCTCATAGCTATCAATCACCTTGGTAAATGAAATGTTGCAAGTAAATTTTTCAGTAAATCAATAAAAGAAGGGAAGGCTAGCCTCTGCCAAAGCTTTCTATCCATGTTCTCCCACCCTAAAAACACAACTGCCTCTCGTCTGTTTCATTATGAACTTTTGTTATCATATTTGGGAAAACCTTCCACTGATAAGGACCACGTTCCCCCATAGTACAGCTCAGTCCTTTGCTGTGCAGTGGAAGTGTTGTGAAGGCAACCTCAAATCTGCCGGCTTAAGGGTTACACTACAGCCAAACACCAACCTTGTGCAAATTCTTGAGAACTTACCACTGACATTTGGAAGCCAAAGCACTCATACCAACCTTTTTAAAAATGCTGTAAATGTCTCTTAAAAACCCTGGATGCAGGAGCGAGAAGTGATGTGGAAAACTCTGGCCTTTAGCCAAATTATAAAAGAAATTACTCACTAACCCTGTAGGTTCATTAATCTAGTCTGCTATAAATTTTTGTTATGAGTTATTATTGATTCTTAGCCATAAATATATTGGGTGACTGAGAGCTTTGCCCAAAAGTTTTCACAGTCCCAAATCCGGCACTTGGAAAAACTTGTGCTCTCTTCAACACCCAGGAGCAGACTCTACTCATCTCAACAACATCAGCCAACTCATGTTTCTAATTTTAGTTGTTCCTACTGACAGCTGAGTAACACTGGCACCTTCCAAATAATCCTTTGATTTCCTGATGTCACGTGCTCTTGGGAGGATACACAGAGACAACATTCCCTACACAAATGGTCGGAGCTGATTAACTACTGGGGGATGTTACGAGTTTAAGTGATGTATGACCACTTATAGTGACCTAAGAGCCAAATGAGTCACAAGAAGTAAAACCAAGGATTCTCTCTGGGTTTCAAGTTACCAAAGTAAAAGCCTCTTGAAATATGATCTAAAGCAAAAAGAATGCTTCAACAATTTCTGAATGTGTTGAAAAAGCTAATCAATGGGAAGGAAAACTATAAAAACAATGTTCTTTAAACCCAGTCAAATATAATGCAGTCTTGAAGTGTAATTCTCCTTCAACCACATTCCTGAACTGTTACTGACTAGAGTTGCAGGAAAACTAAGAAATTTACCAGCAAAATCTAATTCAGTCCTGTCTAAATTACAAGGATGAATTATCCACTAAGCTGTGTGAGATATCAGAGTTCCTGTGCTGGGTAGCCCTGCTTAAGACAGGTCTCTGAAATATCAACACCCAGCTGCTGCCTGGCCAAGGAAAGGTGAAGCCCAAAATGAAGAGTTGCATTTTAACAATACCTGAAGAGAAGTGCCAACTGAACAGGCAACATCTTCTTTAATTAAAGTTGCATAGGAGTGGGGATAGCGAGAAGGACACATCTGATGACTTGGTACAATTCGGCCGTAAAAAGAAGACTGGATGCTGATGGTGGTTCTGTGGGGACACCTCAGGGACACATATTCTCCATCACAGGCATGGTCAGTGTAATTCTTCAGTACCTGTGATATGTAACCTGCAAAAACCATGACAAAAACCATCATTAGTGAAAAGTAGTTAATATTTGGGTGATTTACAGCAGTGCAGCAAACAAACACAAAATAACAGGCAATGAGAGATGCAGATTTTATAACTCATCTCACAAAGGTGCAAAGGAGAGACACGAAGTGTCATCTTCAATGGACACTTGGTGATTTCACCTTCAGCCATGTTTCATATCCTTAGTGGAAGCAACATTTGGATGCTACAAACTCTTAGTCGAATCATATAACTTATTTACATCGGCATATCTGCCAAGTTTACAGGAAATGCAGCTGAGCCAGACTCATCATTTAGACCCCATCTAGATGCCACATGCAATTTTTGACCCCTCAATACAAGACAGATTTCAATAAACTGGAGTGAGTACAGAAAGCCACCAAGAAGGCACGGAGCTGGACCATTTTCCCTGTAAGGATTGGCTTCTTCAGCCTGGAAAAGAGACATCTTTGGGGGAAAATAACAGCAGCCTGCCAGTATCTACTATGAGGTTATCAAAGAGATGGAGCCAGGCTCTTCATGACGGTGCACGGTAGGAGAATGAGAAATAACAGGCGCAATAAGAAACAAGAGTGTTTTAGATCAGATATATGAGCAACTCCTTCAGAGAGCGGTCAAGCAGTGGAGCAGCTTGGCCAGAGAAGTTGTGCAGTCTGCATTATTGGAAGTTTTCAAGACATTTCTGGATAAAGCCCTTAGCAACCTGGTCTGACACTCTAGAGCAGTAGGTTAGACTAGAGAACAGAAGTCCCTTCCAACCTTGCTTTTCCTATAAACTAATGATGATGGGCAAAAAGGCCCAAATGCAGTCACTAAGGGAAAGTTGGGGTTGCAGTTGGTTGTATGAGGTCCTATTCCATCCTGGCACACCAGTCATATCTTCGATCTCCTCTCACAATATACCATTTTAATTCTTCTGGCTGCCCCTTCTGTTCTAGGCTTTTGACACTTTCTCAAATCTTTTCTTTCTCTCTAATTCTGCAAAGTTTCAATCTTTTTAGAAGGAAAACACTGTGCAGAAGCAAATCTCTCCTTGTTTCTTGAGGATTATGTTATCCATTACAATGAAGTTGTTGACAAGAATAAAGCAGGGGGACAAAGTCTCATTAAAATTACACTGAGTCGAAAGGGCTGATTACAGTCAGGTTACCATGGAAACTCCCAAACAATCCTGACTTTGCCACACTCAGGGAAGCCTCCCTGTTGTTGATACAGAGACATCCATACAGGGAACACTACAGCACGTCCCCCGTCAGTGTCAGCCATGGTCTCATTCAACCCCACAGATCTCCTCTCCGCAATGGGTTTGAAAGTCCCCTTCCCACCACTGCAACCAACATAAGCCTACCAGCAGCCACCCCACCATGCCTGTCCCTATCTTCCTCTTCCTCTGAGGAGGAAGACAGAGAGAGGATACGGTGGGATGGCTGCTGGCAGACTTTCTTAAGAGATAGACTAGAGAAAAAAGAGCAATTAAAAGAAACAAGTAATCTCTGGACAAATTCCTAAAAGGGAATAGAAAATTCATTTTTTAAAAATCATGACTATTCTCTTAGTGACCCATAATCACAGAATGACTTAGGTTGCTACTTCTGCAAGTCACCTAGTCTAGCCTTCTGTTCAAAGAAGGGCCAACTTAGTCCAGCTTTCCCAAGGCCTTGTCCAGTTCTGAATGTCCCCAAGGGTCCACAACCTCTCTGAGCACCCTGTGCTAAAGCTTAACAACTTTCACAGTGATTTTTTTTTTTTTTCATTCCATGCAATTTGAATTTCCCATGTTACAACTTTTTGTTTTGTTCCCTCTGGTTCTTTCATTGTTTCATTTTTGTACCCTCTGGTACCTTTCAGAGAGAGGACTGGTTCCACGTTGTCTATATCTTTAGGCACTTTAAAACAGTAATTAGATCCCACTTTCCTAATTTTTTACTTCTAGATGACGCATATCCAGACCTTTTACTGGGAACAGCTCTTCTTCCATACCAACACAAAAACCTATCTCAGGAGTGCTCTGAAAGACCACCAGTCTCAACAAATTTCGAGGTATCTAAAACAAGGACAATTACTATTCTTAGAGAAAACCAACACACAGTAATTTAGCTTTATCATTCAAGCTACCACTGTGAGCTCTGGATTCTCTGATTTCTCTAAGTTTTAGCCTGTAGTTCTTACTTAACAGTTCTGTTGCTGCAGTGCCTCAAGGTGTGTGCCAAATAAATATTTACTCAAATTAGCATATTAATTTCCATGTCCCCAGGGCAGCATTTGCTCATAAGAAAAAAGCTGAGACATGGCTCCAGTTATCAGAGTGAGTGACAGGGCTGCATCAGATCAGCAAAAAGCACTATTTAATTTAGTGCCTTTATCTCACTTGTTCAAGGAAGCACTCTGGAACATATGAGCTACTGGGGTGGACCTCCTTTCCCAGTCAGTAGAATACATGCCCTGGGGGTGCTGCACACCTAGTCTTGGAATAAGTTCAGCTGTCTCCCTCAAAAGTAAGGCAACTATGCAGGATGGCCATCAGGGCAAGTAAACTACAAACAGAATCAGAATACATCACAAAATATTGAAATGCACTTTCCATGCTGTTACTCCAGTGCATTAGGACTTTTCCCTGAGGCCAACCTATTAAGGAGTCAGAGAAATACAACCAAAGTGCAGTCAAGACTCTACTGTCTCCTCTGACTATTCAATTACTCTGTCAGAACAGCCATCCTACGGCATGCCTTTCATACTGCCAATTCAGGATCAGGAAGGGTTTCAGCCCCTGCAATTAGTGCAGATCACTTGTTGAAACAGCTCCTTCCTCTCATCTTCCATCAGCAATCTCAAAATAACTTGAGTTCGCTCAAGCTCAAGATATTGAAGGGACTGAATGCTTTGATGGTGACTGGCTCATAATAAACAAAGCACAATGTCTGAAACATCTGGCACTGACCACTGTCAGAGAGAAGATACTGGATTAGGCACGGGCATGGTCAGGGAGGAGATGATGTTCTTCAAAGAGCAAAGGGAAGTGGCTGTAGAGAATTATTGCTTTTCCTTTTTCTCTCTTTAAGTGTGTCATATTTGTACTATTTCATTGGTAGTTCTCTTGAAAGTGTTGGCATTTCATTACCCATCGATTCATGGTTCAGTAACCCAAAATCTGAATTATTTTCTGGACCCTTGTTGAATTTTCAGTAACAAGTCTCCAAGTAACCTTTGTACCATTACATGTGGTACCAGGGAGAGAGCTACTGGGACTTTCTTTGCTGAATGAAATACTTAAACATGAAGCCAATGGCAGGTGTTTGAGGACTTTAATGGCACTTGTATATCAGGGTAAGACAATGTTAAAGCAGGTGGTAATTTGAGCTTTTCTTAAAAAATATGTATTTCATTTGAAAACATGTTAAAAGCAACAAAGAAATCTAAAGCATTAACCCCATCAAACCTTTTTGAAATGCTTCATGTTTTGAATAACATAACAAAATAACAAAATAATCTCAAAATGTTTTGAGGTTAGCACTTCTCTTTTCTTAAGGATTGTGTCGAGGATGTGGAATCTTTGATGGTGGACTTTCACACTCCCAAATTAAATCAATGTATGGGAGTCCAGAGTTAAGTGTCTCCTTGAATCAAAAAACAAGTGTCACCACCAAAGCAGGGATTTACACTCTGGAGACAGAATAAACAACCAAAAGAAATGCATCACAAAAATGATAGATCATTTTTCCCTCAAAAAAGAAGGAAATGTTCCCTCCGAACACCACTTGCAACTTATTTTTCCAAAGTGCAGGGTTTGCCTGCTGTCAGTCATCAGCAATTATTCTACACTACTCACCAAACAAAATGCTTAAGGCTGACTGTAACTTTATCCCTCCCAGCATGTCAGCTCCCAAGAATCATTTGAACCATTGCCTCTCCAGGAAAGTGATGATCAGTTCCCATCCAACAGTCAGTTCTAAATCCTGACGCATATGGAGGAAAGAGAAACATAACAGCTTCATACAGAATATCACCATTTTACAGAAACTGTAAATCTAAACATCCTCCTTTATTACTCTCATGGAGCTTTAGTCCTTCCTTTTTGAAACCAAGAGAGCTGATGGAGCAGTTCACAAAAGCACAGATGGCATAAGAGTTTCCACCCCATCCAGAAGTAGGATTATACAGCCTCCAGTACATAAAGGGGCTTTACACCAAGACCAGAGAGGGGCATTTCACAGGGGCACAAATTGATAGGCCAAGACAGAATGGCCTTAAACTAGAAAAGTCTCCTCTTAGAAAGAAATTCTTTACTGTGAGGGTGGTGAGGCACTGGCACAAGTTGCCCAGAGAAGCTGTGGCTGCCCCATCCCTGGAAGTGTTCAAGACCAGGTTGGACAGAGGTTGGACAAACCTGCTCTAGTGGAAGGTGTCCCTGCCCGCGGCAGGGGATTGGAATGAGATGGTCTTTAAGGTCCCTTCCAACCCAAACTGTTCTATGATTCCATGACTCTATAAGTCTGTAACTGTTCTATGATAACAGTAGAGCACACAAACATTCATTCATATATCCCATTCAACCATGGCTGTCTAAAACCAGCAAGTTCTCTTCTCCTGCTTCCACTAAAACCAAGTCCTAGTTTTGCTTGACAAGGCACATAGCAGCGCACCAGCTTGCCAATCCTCAGAACAGAGATTTCATCTTTCACCAGGGAACATTTTGTAGGAATGTGCTGGAAGAATAGAGACAATCACAATAGAACTAATTCTTTTTACAGTTTGGATGTGATCCAAAACTTCTAATAAATTACAAGAAAATTCAAAGGATTCTAATGGTTAATGAACTACTAAATATAATTAAAACCGGAGCTTCATAAACAACTGCATCGAGCTATATCCAAGCTATTGTAATGTCTTCTTAAAATATCCCATTTTGAGCTCTTGTGGTTACAAATACAGGAGTGCATACATATCATAGAGACAAATCAACGTCATTAAAAAAAAGGACTTTATACTTAGAAATAAGCGATTTCCCAATATCTGAAACACATGGAGTCACTGCAATTAACTGCTAGTGAATTAAATATTCCCTTGTTGCTGGTTGACACCGATTCTTTTCTTTCTAATCCACTTATTTTCCAAATCCATATTGTTTTTTCAGTATCTGCTGTCGTTTTTCTTCTAATTTCCTCATCTTCCTTGCAGATGTTATAGAGACACTTAATGTGAAACAGAACTTTTTTCCAGGAGATACCTTAATGGGATACTTCTCTGGAGTTCAGACAAGCCCTAAACCACACTGGTCTTCAGGCAGGCTGAGGACCGGAGAATTTCAGCTTTTTCTTTCTGGGCAGAGCACTGATACTCGTAACATGTCACAGAAACAGCGCTGAGCCAGTGGGGTGGAGTGAGACACAAGCCACGAGGATGGGCCAACAGGGCTGAAACGTGACCCCAGGCAAGGCTCGAAGCCAGAGCAGGGAACTCAATGAATGCATTTCATACCAGGCATTACTGATAATCCTGCGGTTGTAGCAGTGAAAGCAGCTCCCTCAAATCACAGAGCAGCCCAGTACGGACAAGTAGGGCTTGTTTTGCTTTGTTACTAATGCTGGAGATTAAAATGTGCTATTACAATCCTTCTACAGAGAGATTTGCTTTCAGTTCAGCTACTCCCCAACCCTTTCACCTTTCAGATACCATACAGCTCTGAACAAACCTGAACATCTTGTAAGCATATTTAGGAAAATATTTTTATTTTAAGTTTCTTTTTTTCCCTGCCCACTATCTGATCTTCTGTACCTCAGTTACAGCTCCTAACAGCATCCAGTGTTAACTCAGAAAAATGGTTTGGAAAAAAAAGTGCATTTAGAACTGCAGCTGAGTGCCAGCATTTCAAGGCTAAACAAGGTAAGGTTTTGTAGATGCTGATCAGTATTTCATAGGCCTCCCAGGTTTGTGTAGGGGTAAGAAAGTACTGGAAGCTAGATTGGTGAAGGCTAGGGGTGACAGGAATAAAAACACTGTCATTTTCAACTCTGCAGGACTGAATATTACACAGATACTGTTGAGGATTATTGCTAATTACTCCCTTAAAGTCTCTAACTGTAAACGACAACAAAATTTAATAAAACACTACAGCTTTTCCACAGATTGTTGGAATTACTCTGGAGAATTTAAACAGCAACTCCAACTGCACGTATTTTGGGTCTAGAACTTTAAACAATTGCTCTGAAAATTCTATACCAAAAATCTTTTTTGCTGTTTGAATATCATCTTAGACAATTTTCTTTGAATGTCCTGTAAGTCCATAGTTTCTTGAGAGCTTACTTTTTTCTGAAACAAGTTTTAAAAGCCTTTACAGCTATGGAGATTTAATTTTTCTGATATTCCACATTTTGAAAAGACAAATGCAAAGAGTTTAAAAAATTATCTGTTTTTTTTTTAAAATGCTTGAATCAGGGAATATTTATCCTGGATAATGGTCACCCAGCCCAAACTGCTGCTTGGAGAAGGGTCAATATCAAAGTGAAATTAAGCTGCTCAGCACCTCGTTCAGCCCTAAGCAAGGGCTGCCAAGGACAGGGATTCCCCAGCCTCTGAGGCACCTCTGCCTGGGCTTCACCACCCTTCCCATTCAAACTTTTTTCAATTTTTTTTTTACAAATAAGTGCTCAGAATTTCCACTGTCACAACTCATGTTTCTTGCCTCCTGCCTTGTTAGTTTGCACCTCTGAGAGGAGCCCAGCTTTGGTTTACATATAGCCATTTTCAGGAAGCAGAAGGAAGCATCTGGATACTGCTGAGCTTTCTCTTCTCCACCATCCCCTCTATGCCGTGTGCTTCAGGTCCAAACTCTCCTCCTGGCCCTCCACTGGACTCCCTCCAGTTTGCTGGTGTTTCTCCTACAACTGTACCAGTATCATGATCTGTAATTCAAGGTGTTGACCATCCATTTCCTTTGGATTTCAGGAATTTCTAAAAAAACTCGTTTGCCTAGCTGTATGGTTGCAGGCAGCCATGATGTTGCAAGAAATTTGACAGTACAGAGAATTTGGTTAGAAGGCCCTGCACTAGGACTTCACCAGTTTGCAATCCTCCCTCCAGCTACTTATTCCTGCTCCGTTGTTTCAGATGTAAGCCTCTTCCAATGGTCTGTGTGCATGTGATGTATGGAGGTGACAGCAACCAGAACTGGAGCACAGCTCAGAGTGTCCACGGATGTGTCCTGCCAGCCACTGGAGCAAGAGATGGCATGCACAGTGCATAGGTGCATCTGTGACCGCTACTGACTATCAAGCTGGACTGGCTGGCAAGTAGAATAAAAGCTTTGGGAGGCAGGTATGACAGCAGCCACAAGTCTGGGTCAAATACTGCCGAGACCAGAGAGGCTGTGAGTTGTCTACAGGAGGTTCAGGACAGCTACGGGAAGACCAGGAGTCACTGGAGGGGCCTCTCTGCATGCTCCCATCGGTGTGAGGTGACAGGACCGCAGACCCGAGTGCCACATGGACTCTGGGGCCAGTTTCCAGAGGATCCACACTGAACGTACATGCATATTTCCTACGAACAGGCTTTCATCCTGCTCAGCTGGAGAGGGGAACAGGATGAAGCCACTGGTGCTGTGTTTGTGTGGAAGCCGAGTGTTTCTGCCTGTGATGGCAGTGGCCTGACCCACCCACGCTCTGTCAGGAATAGCTGCTCAGCACCTGGGGACACAGGGCTGTTGCTGCTCTGCCTCTATCAGGCTGCCAGATCTGGCAACTCTTAACCCTCCCCACTAAAATTCCATGTGTGTGTACATATGTACACATAAAAGATATAGTTATATGTAGACATATGCACACATATGTGTGTTAGAAAAACAACCAAGCAATGTTGCAGAATATTTTACCTAATTTAAGTTGCAGGAGAACCTGAACCCCACTATAACTGAGGAGTTCATCTTTTGCAGTACTAAATTTCTTAGAACGCTTTGTTAGAATAGTGTCATAACTTCATAAATATTAATATATAAGTAATACGGTAGTGTTACAGCATTATAAATATTAATGTCTTGCTTTAATTGAAAAAAGGATAACATGCAGTACTATGTATTATGTGTCAAATACATCAAGTATATTGCACATAGCGCAATAAAATTTATAAAATACATCTTATAGCATAACCAGGTCGTCTTGGGAAGCCTTATGGGTTTTTTTCAGTACTCAGAGAATGAGACCTGGGATTTTGAGAGAGATTTAGAGTATACTTCCAAGAGCCCCCAAAGGTCAGTTCCATGCACTGTGACAAGCTGGGCACTATTTCATTCCAGAGATACAGCTGCAGTAAGGCTTAAGGTCATCGCTTCACAGCTGAGGGAACTACACGGGTGATACTTCCTGAGCAGCTTCAGTTGGCTCTTTCTTCTTGGCTCTCAACCAAGTCCTTTCCAAAACACAGTCATGTCACACATAAATCACAGCACCGCTCACTCTGGCCTTCTAAGTAGCAATAAAGAACTCACACCACCACGGCCATGTAGCTCTTCTAAATTAAGTTATAGCAGATTTATTTCATTCAAAGGACAGTTTTATCTAGGTGGTTTATATACAAGAGATTTTGAACAGCAAAACTACAGTGATATAATTAGTCTGCCATAATTATACCCATATAATTCTTCATGGTACGTGCATAACTACCAATGCACCTTTCCTCATTTACACAAGTCTCGCTGGTGTTCATTTTGACTTGAACTTTCACAATAAAGTCCTTTTGATCCCATCCCTTCAGCTGACAATTGTTATGGAAAATTCAACCTTGAAAATCAACACCATTACAAAATTAAAACGTAAACAGAATGAACCTAGCTAAGAAAAAAAAACAATCACAAAGCTTGGTGTCTTCCTGCAGCCAGGTTTAAGAGCTCAAACAGGATCTGTCCCTGCACTCAGCCTTTCCTGGAAGCATCACTATGTCTTCAGCAAGAGACTGATAACTGTTCTGCACCTTCTGGTCCAGACACTAAAATTTCTGAAATCAAATTTGTGTCATTTGGCACTTCTACCTCCATCAAATCCCTTCTTGGGCCCTCCTTAGCTATATCAGAAGTCAATTCTGGCAAGCACAGTGCCTGACAGCAGTCCCCTGCTGCACCCTCATGCCCAATGAATGCACCTGTCTTTTTTTCTCTAGTATTTTGAAAGCATGGGATTTACCAGTTTACCACATACCAAAGAAAATTCAGTCCCAGATCTTCTCTGGAAACCGGAAATATTTGGCACCTGTCATGAAAGCAGATGATGTTTATCTCTGGTAGGGTCTGTGACAGCTCCTTCATGTCCCCGCACAGTGTGACAGTGAGAGACAGAGCACCAACATGGGAAGTTTGGGAACAGTCCAATTTGACCAAAACCCAGGCTTTCACCTTTGCAAACACAGAGGGAAGGGTTTGGTTTTGTACCAGAAACATGCAGCAAATGGAACTATAAATCAGCCATTCTATACCTGTGAGCCTCAGCATAGCTACAGCAGCAGATGTGCCTAAAATCAGCCTGGCGTTTGCCCACAGCTTTACTGGGAGTGACAGGGAAGTATCCTGTTACCACCCAAATTTTAAAGAAAGCTTTTGCACAGCATATCACACTGGGACAAAGAAAGTGGTTATTTGACCACACAAGTGACAGACAAGACTTTATGCACACTGACCAATCCTTTAAGCAAATCAAGAACTCAGCCATGACAATCTGACAAAGGCTAAGAAACACCAACACTGAATAAACAGGTTTCTGCTCATTCAGAAGAAATTATTCTGACAAGACTATGAGTACAGGGCAATGGCAGATTTATTTAGACTGGGGGAAGTGGCAGGAGGGAAGGCAAAAGTGCATAACCCCACGGGAGCTGCTGCTAAAGCCATCACAAGCAGATGTGAGTGCTATGCACACAGTGCCAGGAGCCAGCTCTGGGGCTCTCAGAGTGACCACACATCCCTGGAAAATGTAGATTTCAACTGGCAGGTGAAAATGTTGAACAATTCTTGTGATCCCAGAGAGCAAATCTGAAATCCTTGCATGAAATAATACAGTGTGACTTACATGTGCAAATACCAACTTGGCAGGGAAGAGTTTTCCTACAGAAAAATTCTTCCAATCAGGTTGTAATCTCCCCCACTGATTTTAAAAAGCAGTTCAATGCTGCAATGGTCATTTTATTAGAATATTTTTTGCCTTGCAAACTAAAATTCAAGGCCTCCCTGATTTAGTACTGTGCAATGATAGGTAGGCATAGGCAATATCCATGCTCAAGGAGATCAAATCACTCTGGACTACTTTCCCACCTGGCAATTTTTCCAGTGAAGAAGCAGAAAATTTTGTGGGGAATGACAAATCACAGCCTGTGTTGGGAAGCACAGCTACTGCTCACAGACATACAGCATGAGCACTGCTGAGACACTGCAGAGAACCCACATTCGTGATTTCCCTCCAGACTAGAGACCTTGTGCTTAATTCTCCCAGAACTCACCTCCCAAGACAATTCAAAAGTTAGGCAAAAGCTTGTTTCCAGCACTGGGATTTTCATATCTCCCTTTTCCTTCCGCTTTACATTCCATATTTTATTTATTTATTCCTATTGAGGGTAAATTTGTCAAATTTAATGAAAGCAACAGCTCCGAAACAAACTTGCATTCTTTTCCCCAGGACCTGCAGTAAGCACTATGATGCTACCCTCTGCATGACCTTTGCCTGCGAAATGCATATTTCTCTTTGCTTTGGCCAGGCCTTGGCAGCTTTATGAACCCCGGGAGAGGAAAGAAAATGAGTAGAGACTGAGACAAGATAGAAAAGGCTAAACAGCGAAAGGATAAAGCAGAGTAAGGGAAAAAGAAGGAAATGAAAAAGGGAAAACAAAAGGAGACACAGGTTAGAGTAGACATATTAAAAAAAAATCTCTTTCTCATTTGTCAATTAGAAGTGTGGTCCCAGGAGCTTGTCCTGACAGCAAGAATCAGCTGAAAGGATTGTGGAGACTAGGTCACTTGAAACTGGAGGAACAGAGAGAAGACTTAAAATAGTAAAAAGGAGAAAAGATGAAGATTTTGAGCAAGACTATCCATTTGTAAGTGACCTGTCTTTATGTCCCCATGCAATCGAGCTCCAAATCACATCTGCTCACAAAAAGGGAAAAAAAGTTATCCAGGAAAAAAAGGGAGCTCAGACAGGCTGTAAAAAAAAAAAAGGGGGGCGGGGGGGTGTAAAAAAAAAAAAAAATTAAAAGGTAGGTTTGCATAAGTCTCTCCTAATTTCTGATGTACTCTGTCTCTGATGACCTGGCTACAAACCTCAAGTGTTGCCTTAATAGAACATAGAACCAGGCAAAACTGCCAGATCAGCATCTGCTGTTTAAGCCATTGACTTTAGCCAAGAGGGAATTTATTATTCCCCAGCAAATGGACAACTTTAAGCCATGATAAATGTTGTCAGGATAGCAGGAACGATGATTTCACAGGTAAATTGCTCTTTTATTGTTTGATATAAACAATACTGTCAAGAGACAGGCATCTTGAGCATCACCAGTCCAAGCTGTAACACTGCCCAGGCAGCCTGAAGTCACCTAACCTCAAGTTACCACATGTTCCTCCTGGAAAAGACAGGAAATTAGCACTTGGGAGTAAAGGCTGGACGGTCTCTGTACCTTGGGCTGAAGATCAAGTATTAATGCAGGAGCTTCCTTTCTACCTGCTAAGCAAGCTATACCTTCCTGGTGCTCAAGTGGAAAGTTTTGAGCAACCTGGTCCGGTGAAGGTGTCCGTGCTCATGGCAGGGGGTTGGAACTGGGTGGTCTTTAAGGTTCCTTTGAACTCAAACCATTCTCTGGTTCTGTGATCAAGAATGGTCACCTCTGGCTGGAAGCCGCAGGGCCAGATAGAGTTCCCAGTACACTGCATCTGATATCGGTTTCATCTGCACCTCAGTTTTCCAAATATCAGCTGAAGATGATCCCACGTCTATATCCATGGGAAAACCAGGGGAAAAAAAAGGAACCTGCAAATGTGAGGTAGCAGGGGTCACAGAAAGCCTGGGGATAGAGATATAAATGCAGACTGATTTTTATTCAGGACCACTCAGAAGCACTTCAAGATGTGACAAAGGGGATGAAAGGATACACAAAGAGAGGGAACTGCTTAGTCTGGAATATAAGTTAATAATGATAATAATAAAAAAGATATCTGACTAACAGAGAAAAGACAGAACAGCCCCATTCTACCACATCACCCAAATCAGCTCTATAAAGGCAACAAGAGAGAACACACAAAGTGTTTCTCCCCACCTCTCACTGAAGCCATTCCCCATATTTGCAACTTCTTTCAAGGACAGAAATAATATTTGGCTTCCTTGGCAACGAAGAACAAAGGGACAATAGAAAGCCGACAGTGGAATTTATGAAGGCGAGTACTGCACTCACCCCTTGTATGGGGACAGCAGTCGGGCAGGGCAGGAAGGCCCCAGCGAAACAGCAGCTAGAAAAGCTTTTTGGCTAAAAGCTATTTGTGCTGCTTTGACACAGAGCAGTTGTTTTGACTAATAGGTTAGAGAAAGGGATTTCTTTAGCAGAGCAACACTTTGAAGGGCTCTTTGGCTCACAGCTGTAACAGCAGCTACATCCATAGTGCACGTTTTCCTCGTACCTATTGTATTCCAGACCAAAACACACCATAGGCCCAAACAGCTTCAGGGACAGCTGCTGGAAAGGTCAGTGAGAATTATGCTCATATATGGACAGTGTTACAACTAAAGGCTGTGATTAAGTTGCAAGACCTGGGAGCACTTCCGAGTTGCTGCATCTGAGTGCATGTCCCAGCTGTATCCCAACCCCATGCTGGATTCAGACACATCATTCCTGCCCAGAAAAGGTGTTTGGGGTTTTTGGGGGGGTTTTGGGGGTTTTTTGTTGGGTTTATTTTGTTTGTTTTGGTTTTTGGGTTGGTTTTTTTTTTTCCCTGACACCTTAGATTGAAGAATATCCCCTCCTACATTATCGGTTTGGGTCAGGAGAGGGACCTGCACCTAGGTTTTCTGCTGTTGAGGCTAATGTTATGTTTTCTAACACTATGGAACACCTCTGAACTTGTGCATGGCATCTGCATATTTGCAGATGACACAAACTGGAAGGAGCAGTTGATAGACCAGATGGTTGTTCCATCATCCAGAGGGAGCCTTGACAGTCCGCAGAAATGAGCAAACAGGAAACTCATGAATTTTAACCAAAAGAAAATGCCAAGACTGCTCATAGGGAGGAATATCCCTGTGCACTGTGTTGGGGAACAACAGGCTGAAAAGCGGCTTGGTGGAAAAGAACCAGGGTGTCCTGGCAGATGGCAAGGTGACCATGAGCCAGCAATGGGCCCTTAGAGCAATGCCAGTCTTTGATAGGAGCATCAGCAGCAGGTCAGGAGAGGAAAGCCTGCCCCTCAGCACTGCTGAGACCCAGCTGGAGTGTTGTGTCCAGCTCTGAATTCCCCTGTGCAAAAGAGAAGCTGACACACCAGTATGAGTCCATCAAAGGGCCACAAAGCTCAAGGGATGGAGCATCTCTTACACAAGAGAGGGTGAGAAAGCTGGGACTGCTTAGACCGGACAAGAGAAGGTTCAGGGAGATCTTGTCAATGTGTATAAATAACTGATGGGACAGGGAGCAGAGAATACAGAGCCAGACTCTTCTCAATGGTATGCAGGGAACAAGAAGAATGAACAAGAAGAAATGGGAACAAAATCAAATACAGGAAATTCCACTTAACATGTATGTGTAACTGTGAGAGTGATCGAACTCTGGAGTGGGCTGCCCAGAGACACTGTGGAGCCTCCAACCCTCCAAATATTCAAAATCCAAGTAGACAGAGCCCTGAACAACCTGCTCTAGGTGACTTTGCTCTAAGCAGATAGGCTGTACAAGATGATCTTAGAGCAATTTTTTTAACTAAACTATTTTATAATTCTGTGATCTTCCAGCCTCAGTCATTCTGTGATATAAGCACTTCTCAGGATGTATTGACAAGACCCAGTATTCTTTAAAACAGCATGGAAAAAAAAACTTTATTCAGAGTAGGATTTCTGTTTGTCATGACCCCAGGTGCATTTCAGCATCATCTCAGCTCTGCTCGCACAGAGATGCCTATTAGTTATACTTGAACTGTCCTGCAACAGAGTTCAGGGAAGCAGGAAAAGGCCCTCCCAAGTACATCTCCTGCACAAGCAGCATCACTGACCTTTACATACAGCAGCAAACTGCTGCTCCAGACAATGCAAATGGCACTTGGCACTCTGACTGCTGAGTAAGCACTGTAACAATATCACCTCTCATGATTTGTTTAGTCTTCACTTCTGTTTTTATTAATTAGATTTACTCTGATGCAAACATGGAGAGTGCTACAGGAACACAGTTTTAGATAACAAAATCTGAAAAATTTATTATGAGTTTTACATAATGACTTAGTGTCCAGATGTTTCACAACCTACAGCATTCCCTTGTAGCCTGCTTGACTACTCCTTCTGAAGTTGATTCTCCAAATCTCAACAAATGCCTTCCTGGATCACCACAAGCAATCTCTCAGCAAAAAATAGAAAAATCAGGCAGGCATTCCTATAATGTCTTATGCTAAAGCACACATCCAGGCCAGGTCTAAAGTGTCACACAGTGAAAGTTCTGCCAAGATTACTGCAGGTACTGAAGTTTGGTCAAAAATCCTAAATAAAGTCAATGTAAGTAAATGCAAAGTAACACATGACAGGAGTCTTGGAGTAGTAACAGTTCTGTGAAAATGTAAAAACCAATATTCACTAATAACCAGGAAAAAAAACCTAGGAATTGTTAGGAAGGAATAGAAGGCAATGCAGAAACCACCATGGTGTCACTGTATAATCATTCAATACTCATACCCAGAAGAGTGTCTGTATTACTAGATCCTCCTTCCATCTCCCTCCCCACTCAGAAATCATGCAGAAAGCTTACAAAACATTTAAGAGAAAGGTGTTAAATTGCAACTAACTCTCTTCTGCCTGGAAGACAGGCAGCTGGGGGCTGAAGCAGACCACACAAAGTGGAAGTGAGGAAGGGAGATGAAAGGATTGAAAGCGCTGTTTCTTTTAATTAAAATTAAAAAGGTTAGTGAAACAAAAGGGAGGATTTTCTTGCCGCCTGCAAAGCTGAACTGTGGCGCTTGTGGCCACTTCAAACATTCACATGGACCAAAAACACCACAACATCCATGAATGGAAGAAAGATCCATCGAGAACCAATGAACTTACATACAGCTCTTGATTTAAGAAGTTCTTGAGCTGTGAGGCTGGTCGGACACTAGAACAGGTTGTTCAGAATGGTTATGATGGTCCTTTGGTTCAAGCTGAAACAGCTGAGTTTGCATAATGTTTAAAGTGCATACATCTCTGCAGTGCCTATACAGAGAGCCCAGAGTGAGGATCTCAGGTATAGAAATGTGCATGGTAGACTCAGAAGAAGTTAGGACAGAGAAATCCCAAGCCTACTTTGCACTGAGTTTTCCTGTCAAGCTACCCAAACTATCAGAAGGTAAAAGAGCAATAATAATAATAATAATAATAATAATAATAATAATAATAATAATAATAACAGCAATAGTTGAATTCTCTGGAAATAAGCTGGAGCATATTAGTTAACATGTTAGTACAGCAGAAAAGTCAGTAGGCCTCTATCATTAGCAGATAAAGAAATAGTGGAAAGGGACATCTTTGTAACAGTCCCATGAAGACTGACCTTTGCAGAGCACTTCAGAATCAGGTGGCAGGTTTATTAAATGAGTCTATCAATCTGATTACAGTATCTGTCCATGTTTATGTAGCCTGGAGTTGTGGTACTGAGGTGGATTGTATTAAGCAGAGTTAAAGACAAGAGAGGGGGAAAAGTGAAACAGGAGAACACTAGAGAGCACGGAGATGAAAGACACACAGGAAGGCACTGGATTAATGGACAAGCATTTATGTTGTGATCAGCTAATGCACAGAGATCAGCATGCAAGGCATTTTCTGAAGATAAAAAATAATGTCCTGTCAGCCACAAAGTGATGTACAAAAGACAAAACAGCCAAATGTCTAGGAAGCTGTAATTCCATCTTTCTTCCAGTGCCTCTCACCCTTGAGGTGAGAGGGGGGTAAGGCAGGAGAAAGGTCAGGGGATGAAAACAACAGTGGGGAATTGGCAGAATGCCTCGGGTTCTGTGGAGCAGAACTGTCCCTCCCAGGGGATAAACCAAGGGCACAAATCTTGGGTTTCCACAACATGGACCCTAACAAGGAGAGAAACTTCTTGGATACAACGTCAGTGTAGACATTACTTTCCCTGCATTGATGAACAACAGAACTGTTACAGCTTGGCTACATAGCGGGGAAAAGCACCAAAATCCTTCTATATATTGTTTTTAAAGTCATAAGGGTCAAGCAGAATTATTCTCCAAAGAAAAACAGAGCATTTAGGTGGGATGGAAACCTTCCTCAGGACTAGAAAGAGTAGGACAGCAAGGAATAATTGCCAAAAACAAATTAACAATTCCAAAAAGCAGCTTTCAGAGCTTAGTGACTCTAAGATCTCACAAGACTGAAATAATTCCTCCCAGCAGTTCTTGTTCTCCACAGGAAAAGGAAAAAATTGTAGGCTCCTGGGATACTTGACTCAGCAAGCCCATCTGGGAACAGCAGCTAAAAGAGACTGATCTGCTACTCAGAGCCTTACATACAACTCTGTGATCCAGGGATTTCCAAAATCAACAGTAATACACAGAGCCTTTCAACAACCTGTCCAACCCAAGCAGAAGGACTGGTTGGAAGTTTTAAAGTGTATTTCTTTCTGCTAAGACACGGGACCTGACAAGAGTGCAAAGGAATTACTCTTCATTCAGGCTTGACCCATCCTGGGTATCAAGATGTTTTTCAGATAAGACAGAGGGGGACAGGATCATTAATATTTGGAGCAGCTCTCAGCATAGCTCATGTGCAGACAGGACAGATGGCTGTCATCAGGTTCTCACGGCCACTCCAACCCTTTACCTAGTTCTCAATCAAAATCTTAAGGGAAGATTAAAGGGCACAGTCTTCCCAAAAAGTACTGGAGGTAGATGATCCATGGCAATCCTTCCAAAGGTAGAAAAAAAGCTTGTGTGAGCTGGAAGCTTCTGAAGTGCTTAACTAATATGCCCATCACTGAGAAGGGTAATATTGACTCAAACCTAGTCTGATGTTTTTAGGTGACTTGGAGCTTTAAAAAACACAGAAATCCCCATATTTTATCATGACATCACGATCCTCACAATCATGTCTGAGAAAGTTTGATTCACCAGGTAAAACATCCACTTATCTGAAAATTGGTATTCTGCAGAGTAAATACAGGAAATGGAAATTTACCCAGTTCTAATGTGGGTGATACAAAGTTTACCCACTTCTGCCTTCCCTATTTGGAATACTGAACACATTTGCCACGACAATACCCACACAACATCCTCATTCAAACCCAAACTCCCACACCAATGAGCAGAGGAGAGTATACCTGCTTGGCCCTGCTCACACCTGACTCGACACCCACCCCTACAGAAGCAGATCTAAGCTGAGAAAGACTGTGTAAGGATGTTATCTTGCAGGCATCAACCTCTTAATAGGGCATTTAAATTTACATCAAAATCTGAACTATCAATGTTTGCATCTCTTTAAAGGCAACAATGAGAAACAGTCACCTC
Organism: Callaeas wilsoni; assembly: GCA_013398955.1. Taxonomy (NCBI): domain Eukaryota; kingdom Metazoa; phylum Chordata; class Aves; order Passeriformes; family Callaeidae; genus Callaeas; species Callaeas wilsoni. Next base: position 309,872 of record VWPU01011850.1, read on the forward strand.
CCAAGAACTGTTTGTGAGCTGTCCCAGATCCTTTTACCATGAAATTGTGTAATCTCTGTTCTTGGTGTTGCTCAAAACCCAGATGAACAAGACCCTGAGCAACTTCAAAACCTCTGTGGTTACAGCTTTGTTTCAGCTCCAGGAAAGCACTTAGAGACACTCTAAGCATGTGCTGAAATCCGGCTCACTTCAGCGGCCCAGGGACTGATGATTCCTATCTCCCCAGCGCTCACGGAAATCCCAGTCAGACAGAGATGCTGAAAAACTGGAGAGAGTTCACCAAGAGGACCACCAAGATGATTAGAGAGCTGGAGCACATAACACAGAAGGGTAATGAAAGTATGTTTGTTTAGTCTGGGAAAGATTAAGGGCAGGACCTGACTGCAGACTTGCACTTCCTAATGGGGTTGGTTATTGAAGAGAAAGCCAGATCCTTCTCAGAAGTGCACAGAGAGAGGACAAGATGCAAAGGTTACAAGTTGCAACAAGGGAAAACCCAACCAAGCTAATTTTTTCACCACCAGAGTGGGTAAGTCCTGGAGCAAGTTGCCCAGAGAGCTTGTGGAAGCCACATCCTTGGGATATTTTCAGAGTATTTTGGTCACACCACCCTAACACAACTTTGAGGTCCACCTTGATTTAAGCAGGGGCTTGAACTACAATATCCCAAATGATTCTTTCCACCCTAAATCCATTTATTATTGTCTGATTGAATTGCAGTACCTTAAAAATGTTTAATTCTCTCATACAGGCATAACCACATGGTACAGCAGCCCTCCATAGGACAGGTATGATTTCCTGAGTCAGGGACTTGTTCCTTTACCTCCTCTTTCCCCCACAAATTTTAATCAGGTTCTCTTGCCAAAAGATAGAATGTTTTATTAAATGTCTTTTGGATAATTGGAATAATTAAAGCTTGTAATAGTAGACTAATTTCTCCATCTCCTGCTCATCTTCAGGCCACTCCTAAGAGTTCTATAATTATCGTAGTCTGCTTTGTTGGATCGCTGTGAATTAGTTACAATCTACAAGCCTTAAAATTGTATTTCATACTGCACATTGCACTTCTGTGAGGGAGGAAGCATTTAGCATGTTAGGAACCAGCCCAATGGCAACAATAGGAGCTTTTGTACCAGGGAATGGCATGTTGCCTGGGAATGGGCCAGAACAACAAATTGATACTACAGGCTTTGCCTGCTGTGGAAGTATTAAATCTCAGCTGATAGTGGAAGTATCACCTTTCTCTGAAAAGCACCATGATCTGAGCTATGCTGTCCCTTAAGTTAAAATGTAAATGACCCATGGACACAATGACGCTGGTGTAAGTCCTATTCAGCCTGGAGGCTGGGAAGGTCATTTCCTAGACAGCTCCTAAATTTAAGCATAACAATATGCAACTCTCCCAGTCCCAGACAAGTGAGTCTCTGGAGCAGTGAAGCACAGAGAATTAGATTCAGCAGCACAGGTCCTCTCACAAGGTCTTTGTTTGCACATCGGTACACTCAAGGCAGCTCCCTCATTAAAGCCAATGCCGAGACTCCCTCACCTTAGGGCTATCAACTTCTACCAATGCACACTTTGCAGCAGGGTAAGGGCTGGTAGATTTAGCTAAAGCAGCAAAGCCAGTAAAATAAAAAGTCTTCAAAGATAACTGAGCCAGTGTCACTTGGGTCCCTCTCTTCTTCCTCAGCTGAGCTAGTTGGAATAGTTCAGGCTCTGGAAACATCCTAAGGCTCACTCATTGACCATGAGGCAGCTCAACAACAAGGGGTGTCAGTGGCTATCCCAGCCTGAAAATTACTTTTCCTCTGCAAGCAAGGTGGGGGAATGCATTTGGCACTGCACTGCACGTGTTGCAGTCTAAGACTTCATGCTCGCTTTAGGTTAGGGAGAAGCATTTTTTAGGCATTTGTAAAGCAGCTGTAAAACCAGCACTGCAGTCCTGGTCAGGCCATAGCAAAGTGTGGTCACCTATCTAATATCACGCATCTACTGAGCTATGGAGGAGTACCATCACCCCAGGGTCCCTCTGCCATCTGTGGAGATGGAAGGGCGCTTCAGCAGGGCATATCAGCCAGACTGGGGTTCAAGCTGGCCTCTTGTCCCTCCACAGATCACAGGGTGTGCCCAGGACACACACATTCCTAACACAGACATTGTCTTTAAATATAGGAGTGAGCAGGTTACTTCCCCCAGTGCTGTTTAAACCTTTGACAGATGTGAATTCATCTAAAAATAAGAAACATCATCTTTTTCATGTCTGACTAAAAGCTTCACAAATCTGAGCCATGACTGTTTTAAATCCCACCCGGGTTTTCCTAAGGAGCTGGATCTAGGGCTGATCTAGGACTTAGCTCAGGACAAGCCACCATGACTCCGCTCCTCAGAGATGTATGTGCTGAACAGGGGCGAGAGTCGAGCTCGTAGAGGAGGAGAAGCAATTACCAAACAACTCTGCACAAGGCCTGGATGAAGCTTCAGAATTATATCAGACCCCTGACACTTCATCAGAAGGAGATGGAAGCAGTTTGGGATTTTAAAAGTAAAAGGAGTGGGGAGGAAACAATACCAGCAACACTGTCAAAATGCACATTCAATATTCATTTATCTCCTAACTCTTTGTCTTAATCTTTTTTTCAGGAGAAAAGTCATCCAAGCTAATTAGTCCAGAGGTTTATGAAGGAAATAAGTAAAGCAGACAGCAGAAAGAACCTACTCCTTAAATCTGTAGAGATAACAAGGGAAGTTTCCCTCAGCATTAGACCATAAATTTCCCAGAACTAACCTCTCTTCATTTTATTGCTGAGACCAGCAAGTTTCTTCTTAGAGTTCTTGGTTACAATGGGAAAAACATAATTAGCACACAGACTGCCTTTAATTAGCATGTCTATTCAAAGAAAGGTGCTCACCTATCAGGTTGTCATGATAAATAATTGCCCTTTTCCCCTTGGTCCAGGTGTGCCCCACCTGATCACTCCGGCAGAGAAAGGAGAAGGTAGAGGAAGTGTGAGCAGCACCTGTAAAACTCCAAGTCTTTCATCCAGTGCCTTCCCAGGACTGAAAACTGGAACAGCGGAGGTGAGAACTAAGAGGTAAAAGAAGGTTGTGAGGAGATAGGGAAATCTGACCCATTTGTTTGCAAAAAGAAAGCTGTGGGTTGCATCAGCAATGAGCAAACTCACTATCCACTCTAGCCAAAGGACAGGAACATCCAATTTTCCCTCAAATATCTCTCTCCCCCTCCCTGTGAAGAAAAAGAAGGATTCCTTGCTGAAATTTCCACCTTTTTTAGCTCCCATACATGCTTTAGACACGCAGCCCGTGAATTACAACTCAGACAGGCTAACTCAGTGCCCTAACTAGTGGGTCATCAAGAGCACAAAGAGCTGATCTGGGCAGTCAGGGTCCAGTTGCTTGCACAGACAACACAGAGAAGCAGAGCCCATCACTCAGATCATCAGAAAAAGTGCCAAATGTATCAGTTATGGGAAATTTTCTTCACTGGCTAAATAAGGCAGCGATGACAAGTTATCCCAGAACATCCCCTCATATCCACCACTGTCAGTCAACAAAGCAGAAGGGGCAGTGGGAGCTGTTCCAGAGAAGGTCATCTCCTCGAACATGGCCAGCTTGCAGGAGAGGCAAGCAACAAGGTTTATAGAAATAAGAGAGGGGAGGACACTTGTGCCTGCAACACCAGAGCTCTTCTTCCAGTTTGTTTTGCACATTAATAACCCCACTCATACAGTAAGGGGTTTGTGGCTTTAGAGATTCACTGTCCTTGTATTACATTGCATCAGGTACAACATTTACAGGTTTTAAAAAAAATCAGCCTAAAAGCAGCGCCGGTCTTTTTGGAACCTCTTACCAATAAGGGAGCCTCACAAAGACTCTTAGGAAGGAGGATTTGCAGGGGATTAGGATTAAGCCAGTTTCAATTACTGAAAAGTGAACTTCTGCCCAGGGAATTAGGACTGGGATAGCTAATTATTTGGCTTTCTTTTGCTTGTATCTTTCACTACCAAACATTAGAGCATGCTAGGGAGACAGAGAAAGGAAGCCAGACCTTCTGCAGTCAACAGGGCCACACACTGCCTGAACGAGCATAATATGATGGGAAAAAGAAACCTCCAGAGAATGTCCCCATGTAGCCCTCTAGGCAAGAATTCCAAGGGGCAGGGTCACTCCCAGGACAAGAACACTTTGAGGCTGAGGGAGAAGTGAAGATCAATCTCCATCACTTCTCTTTGAAGATCTGCACCGTGTCCCTTGAACATGGTCACTACAGAGACCATGAGAGCACAAGGGACACCGTCCGAGGTTCAGTTGTGACACAGCTCACCCCACACCACATCACACATATTGCTCCTATGTTAAGTGAAATGTGAGGCTGCAACCTTAACAAAGCATCGACGCACCAAGGATGGGCCACTGTCTAATGCATAAAGGGATAGACTGGGTTTCCAGGCCTCCGGCCATGCCACTGAACTACTTTGTGGTGGTCTGGAAGTCTTCCTTCATTTCATGTAACTTCCCATTCTGTCCTCTCCCATTATGCCCCAAATTTTGTCCCTGAAAGTCTCACCAGATGCTCCTACAGCACCTATTTTGCCCCCAGTACTAGAGTACCAACACCTCAGCACCAACAGTAATAATTTTCGAATCCACTCTCTGCTGCAGTTGCCTTTACAGTCTGCAGCATGAAGAACGCACGCCCACATGAAGACTAACACTTAGATTCTGAAAACAGTTAGGCAGGTTTGGGGGAATACCTGAGCTGGGGAGTCACACAGAGAAATCCAGTCTCTCACAATCCATCCATTCTTTGCAGGAGGGCTGTGTCAGGCACTGCCTTCTGTGCAAAGGTGTTACAGTAATGTAACAAATAAATTTGAAGTTCGATTCTGAAGTTCAATAAAAAAGTCTCCTGGTTTCAATAAACTTCCCCTGCTTTTCTGTGCAGGGGAAGTTTAACAGCTGCCCACTGTTTGTCTTTGACTTTCTCACTTGCAAGACTATTTCAAAACCCCAAAGATGATCTCTTCTGCTGTAGGTACAGTGAAAAGGACCTATTTAGTTGAAATTAACCAAAGAGAAATTAATTTCACTCATGTAAAACAGCTTATCATGACAAAGTGAAAGCATAAGCCAGAAAAGTTTCTAACCTCATAAACCACAAGCCTCTAACAAGGGAAGAATCAAGAGACTTTTATAATCCAGCTCTTTGCAAGAACAGCCGCTGGAGTACATCAGGCCTCCTGAGTCACCCTAGGAGAGCAAAACCACAGCAGAGCAGTTTGAGGAGCTAAAACTTAACAAAACTATTCCCTTCCAGAGCCTTACAAATACTGGTTGCTGGAGCAGTCAGAGCTTGATCAAGTGTTAAGTTCAAGAACTGGCATCATTCCTGACATTGGACACTATTTCAGCCAGAACCTAGTGCTATTAGGTCATTTAGGTCTAAATCCAGACAAATATTTTATGTATTTGACCCTCAACTCAGGCAAGATAAACTGCTTTTGAAAAAGTGAGCATGCATTCACTCATGTCCCGGTAGACCAGGGCCTTGGTCTATGCAGATGTGAGGCATTAAGTCACCATCTCTGCCATGCTAAGCAAGGTGAACTCTGCTGCTTCTGCCTCCCAAAGAGGGGTCTGTGCAGAGGTATCTGTTACCTGTGTCGATCTAAGAAAGGCCATGCAGGACACCAGCACTTTAATTCCACAAGAGTCAAACTAACCCCTCCCACCACACAAAGGTCTAACCTTCTAATCATCTCCTTCATGCTAACACTATATGTAATTTTACAACAACAAAAACAAAGGTTAGGAGATCAGCTCCAGAACCTGCTCTTTGGCAATTTTCCATAGCCAAATATAACTGCACTTCAGCATCTTCTTCCTTGCAGATTTCACGCTAACATCATCTGACTGATGGCACTCAGTCTCACACATGCCAGGATACCTCTGGTGTTCCATCTTCCATCTCTGCCTCACACACTGAGGAGCTGAGCCTGACTGGGAAGCCTGTGGAAGTGTGTCAAGAATGAGCAAGGAGAAAACATGATTTTATCAGACAAATCCACAAATCATCCTAGGCACCTGCTGCCATGATTAGACTTAGAGCAAGCACGAGGCTGTTTCAGTCTTCGGCTAATTAGAAGTGTAGTCCAAACTGGGATATGAAGTAGGGAAAATGCCAGACAGCTAATATGCTGATCATTCATTTACACCTACGAAGAAGAAAGCCAGCACAGCTCATTTACAGCTCACAGTCATTTACATTGGAAAAGACCTCCACAACCACCAAGTCCAACCTTTGACAAATCACCACTTGTCAAATAGACCACAGCTCTAAGTGCCAGGTCCGGGTCATTCCTTGAGCACGGTGAAGATCAGGTAATACCTCATACACCAAAGAGATATTTCACAGCATAGAAGAGCTTTGAGTGGGGGATTCAGAAAAGAAATTGATTCTATAGATCAGGCCTTCAGGCACTTGTAAGTGGCTGTCCTGGGTTGCAGTGTATTCTATTACCATCTTCAGGAGCTGTTAAACCAGGTGGGGCTGTGTCCCTTGCCTCCTCTCTCCGGACTATCTCCTGTTAATGGGCCAGCAGTCCAAACCAGGTGGGGCAGGGTTCCTTATCTCTCCCATGACCCATCCTCCCTCTAGGAGGGATATCTCCTGTTAATGGGCCATCCAGTCGCCCCACATGACTGACAAAATTACATCCTCCCATTGTGAGATGTTCTGCCCAGAGGGAGGAACCAAGCATCCCATCCTGGATATAAGCTAAGACTTCGAACACCAGAGGCAGCCCTTACCTACTGGATTCCCAGAGGACAAGAGCTACCACTGGTGAAGACCAGACCTTTTCTACAGGATCACTGCTTCAACAGGACCATCTTCAACAGAACTCTGGAGGACTGCAGCCACCATTTTATTGGACTGCTACCAACACCCTGACTGACAGGGTGTCAGATTGTATCCTGACTCTGTCAGTGGTTTCTTTTTTGTACTATTGCATTTATTTTAGTTTTTCCTATTAAATTGTACTTCTGACTTGGAGTTTCTCACTGGTTTTGCTTTCAAACCAGCACAGTGGCTCTTCCAGCTTCCAGGCAAGTATCCAAAAAGAATGTTCATTCTAGAAAAAGTGTAAAGGGGAAGAGTTAGCATCTCTGATTCTGAAAAAGTTTAAGGATCTTCAAAGCCAAAATCCTCAAAACATTTCATGACATACAGATTTGTTCTCTGTCCCTCTCTATCCAAGAGGTCTCAACATCCCAAATCCCCATGTTGCCTTTGAAATACCAGGCTTAACTTACATAAGCCACTGTTTTCCATACATCAAATTAAGTCATGATAATTAACTGAAGAACAGTGAATAAATACCTGCTTAGATTAATACTGTTTTTTTTCTCATACAGAGAGGCCAAGTTAGCCCAACATGAATGATCCTATCTATCACTAACAAGTTGTTTCACATTTACTGAAGACTTGATCATGGGTGACTAAGTGGCTTGTTCGAAACTGGGATGGCATTGATTTTTAAGTGGATAAAAGATCAGAGACCTCCATTAGTATTCCCCCTGCCTGGCTGCACTGATTCCCAGCCATAAGGGAAGGAGGATTTTCTCTGTGTTTTTTCACCTCTCTGTCACAACAAGAGTTTTAACTAGACTTCATGTAATGTTTGGATGCAAAACAGATGTCACTTCCTCCTCACATCCCCCTGAAGGAATTTGGTGCTGTTTTCATGTGTGCTGTCTCCTAGGATCCTGGGGATATCCAATTTCCCATTCAAACACAGGCAATAGAAAAAGCTGAAAGGCAGATTTTTGTGATTTCTCTTCTGTCTCATGCCTGAACCTGTAACATGAATGAGGCTTTTGGTAGCTTTGTCCTTCCTTTTTAATAACTACTTCATTTAACTCTTACAAAAGCCAGTCTTTCCTCATTGCAACCTCCTAATAAGATTCCTCCCACATCACTGAAGCTCAGTTGTGCCCAGAAACTGGGTTATTCAGGAAACAAGGAAGTTTGGATTACAGAACCATTCCTGCTGGCATTCAAAGCCACTGCACCCCACCCCACACAGCTCAGCTCCTCAGCTGGTAGAGATCCTGTTCCACACTTCCAGAGTGGCAGGACAGGCTGAACAGCCACGTACTTTCCCTCCCTGCCCAGTTTACATCTTTAGGAAAGAGAAATCCCTTAGGTGAGAAACTAAAATTCTGCTGAGCCAATAGGCTGTTCCACCTCATCCAATCACTACATGACCTTGTCAAAAGTCCCTCTCCAGCTTTCTTGTAGCTCTTTTAGGTACTGAAAACTGCTACAAGGTCTCCCTGGAGCTTTCTCTCCATCAGGCTGAACAGCCTCATCTCACTCAGCCTGTCGCCACAGCAGAGCTGCTCCAGCCTTCTGATCGCCTCATGGCCTCCTCTGAACTTATTCCAACAGGTCCACAACCTTCTTGTGCTGGGGGCCCCAGAGCTGGATGCAGCACTCCACGCAGGGTGTCACAAGAGCAGAGCAGAGGGGGAGAAACCTCTCCCTTGACCTGCTGCCCACGCCACTTCTGATGCTGCCAGGGACACGTTTGGCTTTCTGGGCTGCCAGTGCACTTTGCCAGGTCACATTTGAGCTTCTCATCCACCAGCACTCAAAATCCTTGTCCCCAAGGCTGCTCTCAATCCATTCACTGCCCAGCTTGTATTTGTGCTTGGGATCGCCCTGACCCAGGTGCAGGACCTTGCACTTGGCCTTGTTGAACTTCATGTGGTTCACATGTCGTCACCTCTCAAGCCTGTCCAGGCTCCTCAGGATGGCATCCCTTCCCTCCAGCATGTCACCTGCACACACAGCTCAGTGTCACCAGCAAACCTGAGGGTGCCTCAGTCTCATTGTCTGAATCATTGACAAAGATGCTAAAAAGTGTCAATCCCAATACTAACCCCTGAGGAATCACACTTGTCACTGGTCTCCACCTGGATATTCAGCCATTTTCCATAACTCTTTGAGTGTGGCCATCCAGACTGTTTTTTACCCATTGAGTGGTCCATCTATCAACTCCATGTCTTTCCAGTTTAGAGACAAGGATGTCGTGCTGGACAGCATCAAATGCTTTGTGCAGCTCCAGGTAGATTTCATCAGTTGTGCTTCCTTTGTCCACCTCTGCTGTAACCCCATCACAGAGGGTCACCAAATTTGTCATGCATAATTTGCCTGTAGTGAAGCCTCATCTTTTGAAAAATGGTGAATTCCCCCTTCTGTCCCAGGCTCCCTCTCAAGCTGTAGAGGCACTTTAGCTGTTATGAGCAGCAGCTGAAAACCTGCACCTTTTGCTTTTTTTTAATGAGTCTTTCGCCCTTTTATTTTCTTAAGGAAAGTTGCCTCCTTTTCCATGTCCAGACACATTAAATAAAGAAAATTGAGGGATTTATTACCCCTATAAGTGCAGGGTCTGATTCAGTCTTACCATCTGATTCAGAACAGACAATAGAGGCAGAGAGGAAGAGGAGAGACACAAGAGATGAAATGACTTGGGGAGTTCACATTGCAATTCAGTGAAAGTACCAGGGAACAGAAGCCCAGCCCTGTGCCCTCCTGATACTGCTCCACTCATCTAACCATTAGACCATGAAATCTCCATTTTTTCAGGGATGAGAAGATTTTGAGGGCTCTAAGCAGTAATAATAGGAAAAATCCTTTTGAGTATCCTAATTACAAACTTTGATTTGGGCTTCTTACTGCAACAGTATAGCTGTGCCAGATCACAGTGTTTCTGACACTGTGTCACACATGGACATTAGTAATAACAAGCTCACTTCAGCCCACTTCCATCAGCTTTGATGTGCTCTTACATCAAAAAATGAGTCAAAAGGAGGAGAGCAGCATTTGGCTACTCAGCATTTTGGCTGCTTTGAATTTGGCTGCTCAGTGCAACCCTGACAGCTTTGTAATAAACACAGCAAATGTTTTGGAATTACAGGCAGGACTTAGTGCTTGTTTCCTTCATCTGGGACTGTTTGATTTCCATTTATCACACTCACACAAAGCAAGGTGTGTAGACAATACAGGGCAGGGAGAAGACTTCAAAGCAAATTCCTCTCCACAAGGGAGTGTGGGGTCCCCTCAGAAAGGAGCTGTTCCACTTGTCAGGCCAATTAGTGGCAGCTCTGCTGCTTTGGTGGGAGAAGTGGGGGAGAGAGTCTCGTGGGGAGAGGAATGAAACCCCTTCGTGATTCTTTGAATCACCCCTGAAATATCCTGGGAAAATCTGCATGCAGCAACATCTCCTATTTCCTCAGACAGTCAGCCCATGCAAGGAGGCTGCCAAGAAACACTGGGTTCATAGAAAGCCCAGTTCATGACACTACATTGACAAGCAGTGAGGGACGTCCTCTAGAATTTGCCATGGAAAATCAAGGAGAAAGGCAATGCACTTCAGCTGCTTTTCCAGACCCCCAAGCCTTTGACAGTTTTCCCCAATAATAAACAATGAGGATCAGTGATTCACAAGGAGCCAAGCACTAGCACCTAAATTAGAAGTCTTACAAAGAGCATCTGAGGGAGCTGGGGGGCTCAGCCTGGATATAAAGGAGGCTCAGGAGGGTCCTTATTGCTCTCTACAACTATCTGGAAGGAGCTTGTAGTGTGGTAGGGGTTGGTCTCTCCCACCAGGTAACAAGTGACAGGATGAGAGGAAATGGCTTCAGGTTGTGCCAGGGGAGGTTTAGATTGGATATTAGAAAACTTTCTTTCACAGAAAAGATTGTAAAGCATTGCAACAAGTTGCCTAGGGAAGTGTTGGAGTCATCATCCATCCCTGAAAGGGTTCAAAAAAATGTGTGGATATGGCACTTGAGGACATGGTTTAGTGGTGAACACAGTGGTGCTGCTGGGTTGATGGTTGGACTTGATGATCTGAATGGTCTTTTCCAACCTCTAGCAGTTTTATTATTCTAGAAGGGACAAAGCAAACCAACTTCTTGCCAAGCATTAAAACAGCTGAAATAAAGCTGGTACTTGCAAACACACCATAGAACTAAGAGTGGCAGCTATGAGAATGTCTGACTCTCTGGAAACACTGGTCCAAGTTTTGTGTGGTGCAAAGTTAATTCTTTAGCAGTCTGGCTCCATGAATATGTGACACTTGGGACATTTCCTCCCCAAGTTGCCCTTAGATCATGAGAGAAGGACCAGAGGAACTTTTCCTCCTTCCAGAAAGGACAAGTACATCAGAGCTGAAGGCTACGTAAAGCTGGCCTAATCCCTGAGCTCCTGAAGAGAACAACATATTAGTGATTGTTAACATGATATTATCTGTGTGGACACTCTTACACAAGGGAAGCCTCGGTGCTTTGTTTGAGGACAAATTTGAGGCTGTCCACAGAACTTCACCCTCTGCAATGGTAGCACCAGTGGAGCTGGTGATGTTAGAAGCAGCCCCAAGGGTGTTCTAAATTTTAGATTGTGCTCAAGGCTTTGCTTATCTCACAACTTTTCACTTTTGGCTATCTATCCCATTTGCCTTTGCTGTGATGCCATAACACTGCTACTGCTTGGAGATCTTCCTAGAAGGGAGCTCTCACAGCCTCCTGCAGTTGCTGTGATTGCAGCACACCCTCCACAGAAACACCTTCTCCAGGTGCCACACCATGCAGTCACCCGTGGGTATACATGGGCCCCACCAGTGACTCCATAATCTTCAGCTGACCCAGGTGATTTCCTACCCCCTTTGGGCTTCACATATTTTCAATATGACAAGAAAGGATGCCCTGATCACCTATTTTTCTTGTGCTGCCTCAAAAATAATTAGTGGTGGGTGCCATTCTCTTGCCCTGAGACAACTGGCATGGCCTGGCCTTGGCTATGTGGTTAAACCCTTGTACCCTTCAAAGCAGCCCTCTGGGCCCATACTTAACTCCAGAAATTGTACGCAAACTGCTTAGGAAAGTGCCAAGGGACCTGCCTGACAGTATGAGAGACTGTGAAAACACCTTGGCACTATGGTCATGATCCATGATTTCATCTATAAATCAAGGGAAAAATAAGCCAGAGAGAGGATATAGCCATTACCAAAACTATGGCTTAGCAGGAACTTCTCAGGAACACTTCAATTGTTACTGTATTTCGTGCAGAGTCTAAAAGTGACTGGAGGATATCAATTCCCAAAATCTATGGCAAATAATAAAATCCAGAGAGAATTATGGCTTATAAAGACAGAACTCAGCACTTCAAAATAACACCTGCATGCCGAAGCATTCCCACATTGTCAGAAAATAACAGTAAAGAATAGTGATATTGCACTCACAAAAGCAGGTTCTATTGTCTGAAGGTACATCTTAATTTCTGTATTATTCATCTTCAGAAAAAGGGCTGTGAACATTTCCAACAGCATGAAGCTGTCTGTTAATTTGATTTCATCCCCTAGGTGGATTATTATTGGGGTAGATGTTTGGTCTGAACCCATAAAAACATATTCAGGGCTCCAGCTGGGTATATGTGAACATTTCTGCCTGCACGAGCAACAGCTGTTTTTCGGGCTGAACTGCCATCTTTTATAATCTTCACTATTGATTTTAGTGTTGGTTAAAAAATTCCTAAAGCACTTCAAAATTCATTGTGACCAAAGGCCTCTATCTGTCTTAGATTATTAAAAATGAAAAGAAATTTTAAAATGTGACTGTGCACTTCACTATTGATTTTTCTTTTCTTATCACTTTTCCTTTTTTTTTTTAAGCTTTTTCAGAAAAAGTTTTTTGGTTCGTTTTCTCCACTTAAATTTGTCACCTTATTCAAAATTTTCAAATTCAAAAACTGGGGTGGGAAAAAACTCATAGAAAAAAAAGGAACTTTTAGAACCCATTTCCCTTTTTATTTAAAATAAAAACTGTGTCTGTTCCTTGGCATTATGTTTTACAGTGAGATGTTTTTCCACCACCACAATAATAATTGACCCTTTTGAGTAGTCATTAGCTAAACAGCTTTGAACTATTTGGCTGGTCTGTTAAGGCTGAGGTGAAGTCATGGTCCCTCTCAAGACGCAAAATTTTCCATTACCCCGTTTCCAAAGTCCGGCACTGAACAGGCTGGATTTCTCTCCATCGAACCTCCTCCCAAGACCTGCTGAGCCGCATTTGTGCACGGCCAGCTCTCCCTTAGAAAGCAGAGCCCTTTCCAGCAAAGCCGTGCTTCCCCAAAGGCCACGGGAGAGCACATCCAGGCCAGGCAGGGAAGGAGAAGGAGCAGCAGGCCAGGGGAGCAGCAGGGCCACCACAGCTCTGCTGCTCATGGGTCAGGCGGTTCCTCTCTTTCAGGACTTTCTTTCGAAAGCTGTCAGAGCCAAAAGAGAGTGGCCTATTCAAGTTCCAGATGCAGAGGGTCTCTTTGGCATAAGTTTCTTTAATCAGTGAAAAGCAAATCTTAGCACTGTGTGCAACCCAATTACAGAGGTTTCAAAGCCAAGCAGTGCCATTAAGGCTGTTTAGCCAGACCTCCACCATAACACAGGCCTGAGGCGTTCACACCACAAACCTTTCGCTGACACTCAATAACTTCAAAAAGAAGCATTCACGAAGCAAACCCTTGCACTTCGGATTGAAAAGCTCCAAACAAGCAAAAAATCTGTGGCATATCTTCATAAGCTACACTAACAGTTAATTATCCGCCTTGTTAAATGTTCGTGTCTTGTTTCCAGTGAGCATTACTCTCAACTGGATACAGGCCCAGGCACTCCATAGCTGAGGTAAATGAGTGTATTTTTCTCCGCTCAGTTCCTTTCCCTACACTTCTGGAATACAAAATGAGATCCACTCATGGTAATTGAGCTGTTGACAAGTCTTCCCAGCCAGGGACATAGAATTAGTGTTGCTAACCTTCATAATTTAAATTACAAACCCAACGGTAATTGGTGTTTTTCTTGGAGCTCCATCTCCTGGAGACAGGTGATTATGGGACAACCCTTATTTTACTTACTTTCAAAGTACATTTTAGACACTGTAAAAAAATCTAGAAGTGCTTTGAGTAACCCCAGCAGATGTATGGGTACAACCACAGACAGACTGAATTAATTCTAACTTTACTTATTTCTCAATAAAGTAATTATTATTGCTATAGCAGATGTCATGATTTGCTGCTGTTGAATGTTTGGAGGGAGAGAAACTGCAGTTATCCCCAAGACAAGTAAAGGTGGAAAATATCAAAAGAAACCAAAAAGCCCTTCTTCTGGGGCTGAGAAAAAAAGACGTGACCATGAGTTTTGGGGTTTGGACAGTTACCACTGGCAGAAATGACACAGGCACCAAGGGAGCTCACATCAGCACTGCTGGTAGCTCTGGGAGATCAAGCATCAACTCTCATCACTGGAAAAGTCCAAAGACTGCTTTGCCAAAGGAAATCTTCTCTAGCCAAGAAGACCTACAAAAATCCTTGTGAGGGTGGTGAGGCCCTGGCACAAGCTGCCCAGAGAAGTTGTGGATACCTCATCCCTGACAGTGTTCAAGGCCAGGCTGGAAGGGGCTCTGAGCAACTTCATCTAGTGGAAGGCACCCCTGCCCTTGACAGAGGGCTTGGAACCAAACGATCTTTAAGATCTCTTCCAACCCAAATCATTCTGTGATTCTATAGCTCCATGCAATAACAGCCGAGATGCAGAAAAATCAGCATACTCCTGATCTGAGCATGTCAAGGTAGATGCACATCATGCATATTAAAAAGTCTTAATATTAAAAAACAAATGTTGGCACAAGACCTGCAAGTTCTACACAGCAACTGAGAAATGATGACTCCTATAAACTATTGCTGCTACTACTTAACGATGATTCATTAATTGAAAAGTATTTGTGCTAGTCTGTTATTTGAACTAGTAAGTTTAACAGAAGACAACAGAGATCTAATTGAAGCTTCCATACTGGCTGGTCCATGTGGATTCTGAAAACCAAGACAAACATCTTTTACAACACAGAGTGACCTCCATGGTTTAGAAAAAAGCAGCACAAACTAATCTGCAAGAGCATACAGGATGTTCAGCTTTCACATTCCTCACGTGTGTTTCTTCTTCTGAATCTGCACTGTCAATGTTTGTCTCCCAGTTCAATTTGCCTTAAGGGTAATATAACAGTCCTCGGGTTCCCGCGATGCACAGGGTTAAGTCAGGCCAATTCAATCAGTCTCCCACTGAGCTCAGACAAACAGCCCACGCCAGGGAGGGGGGAGCCCACTACTCTGAGAATGACTCCACACTATTAATAGCAGCTGACATCCTCTTCTCTCAGTAATGTGACATTTTCTAGTATCTGCATTAAGTATGGAAGGTGTTTTCTCTGGGAATTAGCCTCCCCTGCTCAGTAGGGGAAAAATCTTAGTTCACATATAGCAAATTTCTGCATTATTTTTGACTATTCAGTGAAAAATTCTATTCACTCAAAGCTTGGTAAACAGATTACTTCTTGAATTAGTGCTTGCAGAATACCATTTGACAGATTAGCTCTTCCTTAAATTTGGTCCCAGGAGACAATGCTGGAGGTCTCCTCTGAGTAAAGGCTGATTTTCAGCACTGTAAATGCTTCATCCTTTTTGCTTGTATTTGCTTTCAGTGTGTGGCAGGCAGAAGATAATTCCACAGGTGGGATGCAGTGCATAACCCCACCATGTTTTTATATGATTTTCCCATTTACCTCTGTGCTGTACAAAGTCCCACCTTACCTGCTCAAGCGTCATCATTACCAGAAAAATTTCCCCACTGAGTCTTCACTCAGCTGAAATCCACTTAATAACCCTTAATATTCAGATAGCACATAGCTATCATTGTCTTTAATTTATTAACTCTGATTTCTCTTTATCTCAAAATACAGTGCAGGGGGGAAATAACTAACTTGCACTAATGCTGCTTCTTCAGCAATGGCATCGAATAAGAGTCTGCCATAAATCTCTAATTTCTCTAATTCAGAAGCACATTCTAAAAGCACCGGTTAATCCTTTTAGAAGTTGAAAAATAAGTTAAATATTAACTTTATATGTACAGATTTTAAAAGTTTATGCTCCTTTGGCTTTTTGTTTCAAAGATTATTTTTATAAAAAACAAGAAATGTTTTCAAATAGAAAATTCCAATTTGATTTGGCTGAACCACTGCTCTGTTCTTTGTAAACTTATACAAATAATTTATTTACTTATAATATACGTAATTGTACTTTTATATTGATATCTTTATATATACTAAATGTAATTTTTTAATAATTCAGATACACACCAAAATTTAAGATTTCCAGAGAATCCTTAAATATTATTTGAGTCTCAATCTCCTTTACAATGGCAATGAACAGCATAAATACCTCGAAGCAGAGAGGGATAAGTGAGGAATCCAGGACTGCTTTTAAAAGTAGAGTATAAAGAATATATCCTCCTCCTAGCACTGTCAGATGGTATCAGCTTCTGGCTACATCTGCAAATGGGAAATGATAGTGCAGAATGACAATCCCTAGCTGCACTTGATCAGGACGGCATTTTCAGCAGTGACAGCTGAAAACACAGTGGGATTGATGGGAAAGGCAACCTTCCCAAAGGCATGTGCAGAAGCATAAGGCACCTGTTTGCTTTATTGACAGGGCGGGCTTTGTTTCAGGAGAATAGCAGGCATATTTCATCTTCATGTCAAAAGACACAGTGGCATTAAAGGGTAGAGAGTTACCTCAGGAAAAAACTACAGTCTTTAATCATCCCAATCTCCATTGTCTTTGTCACTGGAGCTGGATTCAGTAACTTCACCCTTGTGTTCTTACTCCCCACTTCCACTGCACTGACTTTGAAAGGTCGAGGACTCCAGGCCTCATTCTAAAGGTGGTAATTACACAAAACTGGCAACACCAACAGGTTCTCAGAGTTCCAGGTCAAGTCACACCAGAGAATAAGAAGGAGATATTAATTATAGAGAGTGGATAAATGCTTCCTTAGCAGCTAATCCTCCCATTTATCCACCCAAAAGGTCAGATACAGAAACCCAACACCCTTTCAAAGTACAGTGAATAATCTGTCCTTGTGGCCCTATGCCAGAACTCTTGGCTATGCGATAATCTGGACTACTCAAGGGCAAAGAGCCTGGGTCAGCATTTAAAGAAAATGTAAACACTCATCTTTCTTCCTGGCCACTTGAAATAATCACCTTAAAACAATCAGAAACAGGCATAAATGCAATTCATCACAGCCTATTTCTGTTGTTTAGCCAAGACAAGCAATATCTCAGTGTCTCATTATGCAAAGACAAGGCAAAACACGAGGGCTGCCAGCCTGTCTCCACATAAACTGTTGTGAGGCACGACTGTGTTTAAATAAAGATCTGCTGGCTGAGGCACTAATTTCCCATAATGAATCCTATTGATCAACCACCTTGGATATATAATGTGTGCAGAAAGTCACAGCAAGGTCTTTCAGGCAAAATATTCCTGGTCTTGAGGAATCCATAGCACCCATCACACAAGCAGACTTGCCCCACTGTCTCTAGCTCTTACCTCCAAACTATGTGCTCCATTTTATTTTGGTCTCACTGTTCTTACATCTCCACGCACAGGCCTTCTCACGTGGCAGAGAGAGGGACAGCAAGCCACATGTTGGGGAAAGAGCCATGGGGCCAGGAAACAGCTGGAAATCTGCTCTCTGCTGTGATCCCTTCCACAACTCCTGGACGCATTTCTCTTATCCCAACTGCAGAACAAGACCACACTTCTGAATTAATATAAAATTAAACCCATCAAACTCACTTTTAACAACTTTGAACACGCAAAGGAAGTTCTTGTATTACAATGCTCAGCATTTTGAATCAGAAAAGCCATAAAGTCAGATTTCCTTTTTGGTAAGATTAGACTCCCACAGCAAAGTTTTGTTCCATTCCTTATTCCAAAGCCAAACCATCCCGTGACTTTGAAACCTAGATTCAATACAGTATTTGGCTCTCCAATCCTGCTTGGAATCCTTACTTCTCACCAAAACACAATCAAGAAGCCAGGAGTTTGAGCAAGAGTTAAGATCCTCCTTGGTTAAGATCCAACTTAAGTCTCAGTGCTTCAAAGTCTGTTTGGAGGAACTGACTTCTGGAGCTGCATCTTGCTCCTTGTTGCCCATTAAAGCAACAACAAAACTGAACATGGAAGAAGCTAAAGTCCAGCCCCCAGGTAAGAAGGCATCATTGTGAAGGAGTATTTTCACACAAGAAACCACCTCAGACTAGGGCAGAGCAAGGCAATTTTGATTTATTTTCTGTAATATCAAGACAACTCAAATAAGCCTCAATAGATTTTTATAAAAAATTGGAGAAACAAAGCAATGGGGCTCACACTAAAGAGCTGAATGAATACATTAGGCTTACAAAAGGATGTTTTCCATAACATTTTAAAGTGATGTAATATATTCTATTTCATTTGTTGTCGACAAGTCTCATTTTTTTCTTTCTTGATGGCACCTTTTGCTCCCCACACAGATCAGAATATCGATTTGTTACAGGAAAACAGAAACTTTTTGCTTTTGATATTTAATATCAGCAGTTTGTTTGGCTCACATGGACAGTATTCTGTCCATATTTCCCAGTCCCTGCTCTGCTTACTGATCAGAAAGTGACTCAAGAGCTGGGGAAAGCTGGTGCCTCAGCAGCAGCTGAGATACAGGCGGAGATACAGCCTGTACTTCCCTCTTTAGTTACATCTCTGCTGCCTTGGAAAGAAAGACCAGGAGGGAAAACTTCACAGCCTCAGATTTGGTAGGATTTCATCTTCCCTTCAACACAGCACCAGAGAATCAAACTCTGTAGAAAATAAATCCAGGGCAGTTTTCAGCTACAATCGTGTGGCAAAAAACTCCACTACCTGAAGAGTGCCAGCTTTGTGTTTGAACTACAGGTTTAAGGTTTTCCCCTTGGTTTTAGGCTTTTTAAAACTCTTTTTCCTCACCCTACTTGTGAGTCAGTCTCTGCCTGCAACGTTCCTCAGAGAAATGCCTTTGTTTTCTTTCCTGTGCCGTACAGTGGGCACTGCCATGGCCTGGTAAGTTGGCACTTTGTTATGCTTTTCCAGTCCAACAGCTCCCTGCGAGCCATCAGCTGCAAAGCAAGCTACAGAGGCTGCCAATTAATTTACTGGGCCATTAATCAATGTATTCTATACCAGTAACTTTCAAACAGATAAAAGCCACACAGGACCAGAGCAGAGGTGCCAGACTGCCCAAGCTTGGCTGAGCTGCACTTGGTTCAGCTTCTTCTAAGGGTAGAAAGGAAGAGGGGAGGTTGGAAAGCAGCTGGGAGGGCTCCAGTAGATGAACGGTGGTACATTAAAATCAGATGGTTGAAGCTATTTTCCTGCCTCCTCTCCTTTGACAGAAACATCCAATTCACTCCAGAAACTGCCAGTTCTTACTGTGCTTAGTTGAAGAGGTGCCCAACCTTTGGCTAGGGCAAGTCAAACTGGCTGCTTATTCCAAACAGCTTTATTTACAATGTGAGCACAAACCAGATGCAGGACAGGACATGAAAATCATATCTGAATCCAAATATCCACGTTTCTGTCCTGTATAGACAAGTGACAGAAGCATTTTGTATCAAATGACACTTGGATAAATGCCCATCAGGTGACATAAGAGTCCCTCTGTAACACTGCCACAGGTCACAATAAAGTTCAGGTGGCCAGAAGCTATTCCCTGTCCACACATTGAGAGGACTCAGTAAGGATGATGTCAGCAGAGAAGGTAAATTTTCCTGGCAGAAACCTCCCCTGCAGGAAATTCAGGACACACCTAAAGGTCTGCCCTCCCGACCACAGATCCCCAGACATCCAGCATAGTCACATCTTAACTTCCAGCTAAACCACTGGGGCTGGCAAAACTTTAGTCCAGGTGACTGGGCTGGCAGAGAAGTGTGGGAACTCTCCTCTGCCCAGGTGAGGAGCACCTTGCACCATGCTCAGGCTGCAAGGGCTCAGGGCTGGGCACAGAGGTGACCTTCTTCAGGCACGTGCTGGCAACCACCAGCACCCCAAACACAACCCATCCCTTCTGTGAGGGACCCACGGTGCTGAACAGCACCGTCCCAGGACCACCAATGGAGTGCTTATGGGGGCTAACTCCAGTTAATGTTTATGTGGGGTTTAACCTGACCACTTCCTTCCAGACTTTTACTACCAGCCCAATCTGAATTTCCACTGTTCCTTGACACAACCGTTGCCAGAGAGAGGAGCATTGAATGTCTCCAAGCCCATTTACCCTCCACCTCACAAGGTACAGGGGTGGGTCCTGTATAAACAGTTTTTTTGTTTGAGGGTGCCTGATGGAGCAGAGCCTGACCTTTCCCCTTCAAGGGAACAGCAGGCTTCAATCAAACCCTGCTGAGGGCTGGGGCTATTTTCCCTTCTCGAGGGTCAGGGTGATGCTTGAACTTTCCTTGCCTCAGCTTCCCCACCCACCCCATCAATCTCCCCTCTGCCCTGCACAACATCTGCACAGCCCTGATTTACAACAGCCCTCCCCACGGCTGCATCTTCACGGGGACTTTCCCTGACACTGCTGAGTGCCTCTGCTCACTGGAGTGCCTGGCAGTCTGTCCCCTTACAGCAGCAGAACACACACCCTTTCCAGAAGGAAGAAATCTCTTGCCAGATTAATGTTTTCCACATTAAATTCTACATCCAGCACATGGCCTGCTCCTAGAAAGGCATTAGTTTGGAAATGGCTAAGCTGTATGTATTGTGTCAAAGTGCTGCTGTGTGCAAGGCATTTACAGGTAAAAAATGTGTTGATTTTTACCCATGATAATATAAATAGGACACAAGATGGGGGCTAAGAAACTACAGCCCTTATTGCTCTTTGGGGATGGAAAGGATGCAGCTATGTTTAACCCGAGGCACTCTCAGGTTGTACACAGATCATTATCACTGCAGCATTGCTGCCATCAGATCTGCATTGCTGTCCATTTGCTGAAGATCCAGCCCTGAGAGCTTTCATAATACCAAACACACTAAACCACTGGGAAAAAGTTCATTCTTTCCCTTCTGCCAGGAAATACAGGTGCTGACTGGCTGTGTCTCAGTTACAAGTACATTTTTCAATAAGGCTTCTTATCATAAATACAGTTTTCATTATTTCACAGCCAGATGAAGCCTGGCCACTGCTTTAGAGACTCAGAGCTCTTATCAGACTCTTCCAAGTTTGGGCACTCCTCAGTAGAGCTGCCACAATGGCCAAGAGCCCAGAACAAGCTTTTTCCTGCACTGGATGCTCACTAAAAGAAAACAGCACTGGGGTGCTGCCAGGTAAAGTGGCCAGAGTGTGCAACTGGATTTCCTCAGCTTTTGTTTTAGGCAATACAGCCAAGCTTGGCAAACACTGCTTATTGGGTTTTTTCCTGGAAAAATATTGGTGAGGGTAGGGGACAGAGGTAAGGAATGAGTGTTTGTGTCAAGTGTGGAGCAAAGGGGAAAGGAGAAGGACTCCATCCAACTTCTCCCCACTTACCTGTGGGTATCTCTTGGGCCACAGCCCTGCAGGGAGACTCAGGATGGAAAGTGCCTCAGCATGTGCTGATGCATCACTGTGTACCAACAACACAAAAATGAATGGAAGTTAAAGGAGCCACTGGGTCCTTTGTGAAAGCAAAATCTGGTGACAGTATCTCAGGTTGGGCCAAGCCAAAGCAGACATGTTCCTGTCTCAGAGGTCACTCTTGAAAACTACAGGGTTTTTTCTTCTCTATTCTTTTATCCCCCAAACCTTGCTTACCTGCATAAGCAAGGTAAGCTTATGCAGGTATGCATAAGGATGAAAAGACTGATCTCAAAAAGTGAAGAGCTGAGCCCAAAGCATTGTGCTGAAAGAGCCTATAATCACATCCCAAAAACAATTATTGGGACTTCTGAATCTAAACTCTTACATATTTGTGCATAAGGAGATATCATAAACACAACTTTCCCTACAGAGATATTTAAATTATCAGCCTCTCCTAAAAGAATGAGATGTCAGGATTATTTCTTCTTGCTCAGCCACTGATCATCCAAGCACATCTATAAAATGCCAGTGCCTCATTAACTTTTGCTGGAGGACTGTCTCTCACTGCCCAAAACTGGTCTAAAAGGCAAAAAAAAAAATACAGCAGGCCTGGACAGATCCCACAAGTCTCCACTCAGCTGAGAAATCACAGGTTTTTTGCTCAGAGAAATCACATGCCAACTCTTGCTACAGCTTTTCTTCTTCAAAAGTACTATTGACTCTCCTTCCTCCCAAATTAGTGGAACCACTATGCCAGGCCATCTGGCCCATCAGAATTCATCTTCACATTTCATTATCCAACCCACTGACCCCAGTGTTTCCTCCCACTGACTAATGAGATTAGCCCATCACCTCCTAATTGCAGCAGTTACACCTCATGTGCTTCACAACATCCAAGAAAACAAATCCCCGGGTTGTTTCAGAGTGAATGAATGTCATTCTCTTCCTCAAACAAGGACAGCATTTCTAAGAATAGGAGATGGCACATACATTGAAACAATGAGAAGGGTCCTTAGGATGGAAAGTGAAAAACAGAAAACCCAAATGCACTCACCCCAAACCACTGAGGCCAGCGTGGCTCCTGGGGCTTGTTTAGCTCCATCAAAGCAGCACAGGGAGTTTTACCTGGTGTTCCTCAGGGCAAGAGAGCAACTCCAAGGCTAGTAGTCCTGCACAGACATTCCTTGTAAGGACACTGACAGAGGGTGGTATTCCAGCTTCACACCTCACACCCCTAATAGGAAGGTTCCTGAAAACAAGTATCCTAAAAAGACAGGAACCAGCAACCAGGGACGGGATGCCAGTGATCTCTACAAGCAGCTGTAATGCAAGTCAGATGATACATGCCCCAGAAGTCCAAAGCAACAACTTAGGTGAGATGAAGGTCTCTGGAACAGCTAAGGAAAACAGAATTCCACTCTCAATGGTACAATCTGTGCCTCAGTTTCTTCATCCACAAAACAGTGCTATTCGTATTTATTCTCTACTGCCATAAACGATCAATGATCTCTAACTGTGAGTTCCTCTTGATAAATTTATTGAATGTGCTTGAACACATTAACTGGAGACCTGCTGGAAATTCAGGGCTCAAGGAAAAAGTGAGAAGAAAAATTACAACTCTCAAGTAAAGCTGGAAAATTTAGTTAAGTCACAAACAAAAAGCATCTAGCCTGTCTAGTCTTGGAGGCACACCAAGCCCCTAAGGTGTTTAATTTTCAGCCTTGCCTTTTACTACTGCAAGTTTTAAAGTTTCCAGAGCAATCCTAAAAGCCTCATTAGACACCAAAAATTATTTATCCATGAAGTACTAGCACAAACAAGCCATCAGACTGAGAATAAAACGGCCTTCCTCAGAGTATTGAAAATATACTAAGCATTTCTTGTGCCTGGGCATTAGGAAGGCTGTCCTTCCTTTACATGGCCAGGAAAGATTAAGATGGAGAACAGTCTGGGAGAGTAAATTTTCACCTCTGTCCACCAATTTCCAGCATGCTCAGTCTCTGTTTAAACACACCATCAGATGGATATTTCTCTACCTCTTCCCCCATATTTCTGTAATAATTGTTCCTTTCCCATGCCTAATGTCCAAGGAAACTTCTTGCCCTCATTACACATCCCACAGGGGCTGGAGCACAGCTGAGTTCTCTTATCACATGAGCCAGACACCATCTACATGTCATCTTCTCCACAATGCAAGCCAGGCTCATCGTCACCAGTGGAAAAAAACCCTAAATGAAGTGATTGCCCCTTGATAGCCACTCCTTCAGAGCAGAAAAGGATGTTCACCTCACTTTTTCTCCACCACCACCAGGCCAAGTGTTCAGGAAAAGGACTGATCTCTCTCCACATCCATCAGTGCTGCCATAATGCCGATGACATACAGCTGAGATGGAGGCACTCTGATGTTCTTCAGAAAACTATACTAAGAAATGGGCCAGGAAGACCCTGAAACAAGGGATCAGGCATCCGGCCGGCCTCCCTCCCCATCCAGCATTCTCTGGCTTGGGCTGCTTTGGCCAGCAGACACAGAAATGCAGCTCTGTACTAATCCACCAGTACTGACAAGGCTGAGGAGGGCTTTATAAGGCAATTCCACATCCAACAGGCATGGATACAAAGGTAATACCTTCTCATTCAGGGTACTAACAGCATCCTGCAGGCCTCTCTAGCCCTACAGAAGAAAAGTAGTTTTCAACCAACAGAAAAGTTTTGCAAAAAGGAACAAGTCTGGGTTGAAACAGAATTCTGAAATCTTAGGATCACAGAATAGTTTGGGTTGGAAGGGACCTTCAAAGATCACCTAGGCAAACTCCCCCAAACATTTTTCACTAGATCAGCTTGCCTAAAGCCCTCTCCATCATAACCTTGAACAGGGATGGGGCATCCACAGCTTCTCTGGGCAACCTGTTCCAATGTCTCACTACACTGATCATAAAGAATTTCTCTCTTATGCCTAGTCTAAACATTACAGATTAAAACCATTACTTCTTGTCCTATCACTACAGGTGTTGACAATGACAAAAAGTCTCTCTTTGTCTTTAAGTCCCCTTCAAGTACTAAAAGGCTGTGACAAGTTCTCCCCTGGGGATTAAGGTGGGTCAGGCTGATTTGATCCTTAAAAAGACAAAAATAAAATTTGGATCAAGATAATTCTGATACTGCACTGGGGAGCAGAAGAGGGTGGACCACAGCTGCAGTGGTGAAAAAAGTAGCAGAAGTGTTTCATTCTCTACCACTCCCACAAGTAAGGCCTGGGGACAATAGAAAAGGTAGCACAGCCCATCATCAGGCCACGCTGACAAAGAAAATGCTGCCACCAGCCACATCTGCCTGGTATAGGCAGGCAGCCACCGTCAGTCTTAGAGGCTGGCAACACTTGCTGCAGCCGTGTCTTATCAAAAGCTTTGCAAGGAAAACTTCACACATGTGGAGATTCAACCCCCTGAATGAGACTTTTGAGCCTAGCCCAATGTTCGGGACTGCAGTAGTGCAAATAAAGGTATCCTTTCCAGGAGAACTTCATTGAACAAGTCACAGACAAGATCACTCACTTGAAAGCAGAAGACAGACCCAGTTGCACGGCCAAGCTAGCCACTTCGAAGAGTTCTCTCGGCTTCTCTCTCCCCCCATTGCAATTTAAAGGTACACAGGAGATCAAGCAGGCGATGGGGAATACAGTATTGTCATAGAATCACCCCAAGACATCTATCTATCTAACCATCTGCTCAGACTTATCTGTCTACTTTGGGAGACCTTTCTGTACCAGAAACTCGTCAGAGAGGCAGCACTACTCATGGGAGAGTACACACAGCTTTCAACTTCTCAGCCCCCAAACTACTTAGGAGTCACCACAATTCAGGTAACTGGAGTCTGGGCTCCAAGAAAACCAGCAAGGACTCAAGCTACAGAGAAAGACATATGGAGACAATCAGGAATCATGTAATGAGAAGGGACAGGCATGAAATCAGAGGCAGAGTCCCACAGAGCTCAGGCTCTCACAGTGAGTTTCAGGGCTGTGTAGGCAGGGACACAGGAGTTTTGTGACAGTCTCTTTAATCACAGGCTCCTCTCACACTTGAACCAGGCTTGGGGCTACAGCCTCAGACCTCAGGACACCCAAGGATTGTGGCTCCAGTTGACTTGATGATATTTCATTTCACTGCATGTGATTTCTTTCCCACATGCCTCATTCCCCTCCACGCACATAAAGGATGGAAATCTTGGCAAAAAACCTGAAAGAAATTCAGGGTGGGCATTAGTTGCTATTTTTGACAGCACTAAAACAATATATGGAAAGGGCTTTTTGGATTTTTTGTTTTCGTTTTGGTGGAGGTTTTTTGCTGTGATTTGTTTTCCCTGAGTTGCAGCTTAGAGAGGGAAAACAGAAGACAATGTCCCATCTGATGCCTGCCTGATGGAGTGACAGAGGCTGGCTCTGCCACAGCACTGCAGAAATTGTGCTTTTGGGAGAGTATTGTTTTTATTTCAGCAGGGGAAAAAAAAAAAAGGAAAAAAAGGGAAAAAAAGGAACAGAGCAATCCCAGAAGGAAAGGGTCTGAATGCTTCCTCAGGCTGCACCATGAAGAAAAGAGATTGCTATTGTCAAAGGGTGTTTCATTGTTCTGGTCTTTCTGAGAAACCTTAAAATATATCCAGAAATGTAATAAGAACAGAAAATAGATCTGTTTCTTTGGCGGCCCATTTGCAGTCTGGCTGGTGAGACACAGACTATAGCTTAGCAGTGCTAGTTACCCTGGTTAACTCTTGTTCTTGATAATTACACTTCATAAAAATTTAAGAACACTTAGTACCAAACAGGAGTGGGCATATAGTGAAGCCAACTTTCCCTCATGTGAATAGCCCCACTGATTTTTAGTGAATTACTCACCAGGTCAGGACTCCTCACCACTTCAGCACCAGCCTCCAGGCTATTTAATAGCAACTAGCTACTACAATAACAGACCAGGGTCATTTTTCCATTGGTGCCACTTTCAAACACCACACTCACAGTCTGCCCTCCCTGCCAGATTTCTTCAAGCACAAACTTCCATCCAGGAGTCAAGCTCCTGGCATATCCCCAAGATCAGAGAAGTGGGACATATGAGAGACAAAAGGGCACAAGGATTTCCTTAAGGATCAGAAAATGGCTTTCAACCCAGGAAGCAGTGGGATTCACCCCTCTTAGCCTGCTTAGCAAGGCTCCATCTCATGGGAGCAGCTGGAATCAGCCAGGGCTGTACCTCTAATCTCCCAGAGCTAAGGAAGCTCTGCAAGAGGAAAAACTGCTGATAATACAGATAGATAGATAGATAGATAGATAGATACATACATACATACATACATTGAGTGAGTGAGTGAGTGAGTGAGTGAGTGAGTGAGTGAGTGAGTGAGTGAGTGAGTGAGTGCATCCCAAAAGCAGAATGTGAGAATGCAAGAGGAAGAAAGCAAACAGACAACAGCAGCAGGTACACCAGCACTGAGTTAAGGCCAACACAGGCAGGCCCAGAAGCATCCAGAAGCAACATCCCCACAGCTCAGGGTTCTCAGTCCCACCTGCTTGATAAAACATCTTGGACATGGGTGCAAACAACCCCTCAGGAGCCAAAACTGGCATGAAGGACAGACAGAACAAACACAGGTCACAAGTGAAAAGGTTTGTCTTTCTTTGTCCCCAAAAAAGAGTTTCCTGTGTTGAGATGTTGGGGAGGTTGGTGTGAATAGATTCAGATTTTCTGATCTGTAGATGACAGCAGTGCTGAGAGGCAGAAAAGGATCATCTTCCTCACAGGTCAGACCAGTGACAATTGGCCCTTAATCTTCAATAGCTTGTAACAGGCAATTTAATCGGTCTTGTACTCCAATGACTTAAATCAAGATAAGTATTTTAAAAACACCTTATCATTCTATTGTGATACCACGCTGACCAATCATCTTGTTTTTCATCCCTCAGCAGGCTTTGCTTGAGCAGAAATAATCACCCCCAGCTCCACCACACAGATGTAAGAGCGCTGGGAAAACACAGAGGAGGCTGAGTGAACAAAAGGCTCTTCAGGCCCGCTGTGGTCAGAATCTGTATCTGTATGGGAGGTTGGACTCATCACTAATCCAGCTCTGTTTCTAATGAGATTGGTTCCCATTACAGCAAAAGGAGATCCATGGCTTAATTTGCCAAGGGGACCATTGTCATGCAGCTTAAGGAAGCAAAATAATCTTATCAGTTTGAACTTGAACCTCGCCCTCCAATTATATGGACAATGTTTATGAAAAGAGAGATAAAGAGATTTTCATTTATCCAGCAAGAAAAATGGATTGTCTAACACCAAGCATTCAGTTTCCTGCAGCAGCTGATAGACCTTTACAATCCAGCCACTTGGCTGTACCACTGCCAAATGCACTAACTACTATCTGTGCACATTAACTCCAGACCTAACCCAGGGCAAATGGCACCAAACATATTTACAGTGCAACTTATTGGTACAGCAGAGTCTCTGCTCCTGTAGTAAAGCCAAAGTGAAAGCCTGAGGCCGTCAGCTAAAGACAAGCAAATCCAAATCAGAAAAATTTTTCACCCCTTCTTGCTGAACGTCTCTCTGCATCCCTCTCCAATCCATCAGCTCCCCTTGGCTGCTGCAGAGACCATCCTCTTCTGGGAGTTCTGCATCCCCCACATTGCAGCTAAAACAAAGAACATTATGGCAAATAACAGCCAGGCTTCATCTATTCTTTTTTCTATACAATTCATTCCATCAAAGTTGTTTAGCCGAACAAAACCCCAGCGCTATCCTTTATTGTGAGGCCAACAATAAACTAACATGTGAGCACAGCGTGGGTCACAGATGTGTGCACTCCGGCAGCAACTGTGGAGCCACTTCCTTGCCCGACTCACTTTTATAAAGCTTTAGCCTCTTTGAGCTGGAATTCAGATGAGCACATAAACCAGGAAGCAAAGAGTGTTAACACAACAGAAGTGGCCCCTGTACAAAAGATACATGAAGAGAGGGACATGCTTTGGAAACAGTCAGATCAACAATCTTGGTTTCCAAGGGGTTACCCACACAATAAAAATCCAGAGAGAAATAAACTGAACAAATCCCAGAGGCTCTATTTTTAGCAATATCACTTGCACTGCAGGATCTTTATTTGTGGCTTTGAATAGCCACACATACTTTTTTTTCTTTTTCTTCTTCTTCTTCTTCGTCTTCTTCTGCTTCCATTGAAGGACAGAAGCAAGCAAAAAAACAAAACATTTGGAGGGGGGAATGTCTTCAAAACTCATTTTTAAAGGTTTTTTAGAATGTGTTTCAAGGACTGACCCCAAATTTGTAACCCAATTTTATGTACTCTTATCTCATCCCAAATAAAGTAACTCTCAAAGCATGACTGCTCTAGGGGGAAAAAAAAAGGAAACCACAACAAAAACTATGCAAAACAAGTCCCTTCTCACAACTGCACTTTATGGCTCAGATCATATCTGCCAGGTGAAGGCTTCCTATGATATCAACCTCTAGCTCATATTACACATAAAATACACTTTCCTTAGTGTACTGTGTCTGGCTGTGAAGGAGTTAATTTTTTTTTGTAGCATCTTGTGTAGTGCTGGGCTTTGGATCCATAACCAAAACACTACTGATGATATATTAATGTTTTAGCTATTGCTGAACAGCTTTTGCACCACATCAGCAGTTTGTCTGTCCCTCCCTCTGCCCTCCCAGTGAACAGATTGTAGGGTGCACAAGGTTTTGGGAGGGATACAACCAGGCAGGTGACCCCAGCCAAGCAAAGAGACATCCATGCCATGTAGTATCATGTTCAGCAATAAAGCAGAGTGGAGTGGGGTAAGTGAGCTTGGCGACTGGCTGAGCTTCAGTCTGCCTGTGGGAGGCAGTGGGTGATTGCCTTTGCATCACTTATTTTTCTTTCTTTTTTACTTCTTCCACCTCTCTTTCATTATTTTTGTCTCATCCCATGAGTTTTGTTGCTTTTACTCTTCTCTTCCTCTTCCCCTGTCCTGCTTGGAGGTAGGAAGTGGAGGCAAGCAAGCAGCTGGGTAGTGCTTGGCTGCCTACAGGTGTTAACCCATGACACTCAGTTATGTGCACTTAACTTTGCAACTGAAATGTTCATTTTAACCTGTGCAGTCCATTTGCACATAGATATTATAATATTAGAGAAGGAATTGTGTAGTGAGTACCACACATTTCTTCCTGTTTATCACATCTTAGGAGAATAGATAAGGGGCTGCTCCTGGAGAAAAAGGTCAATACTGAACAATCTCTGAAATACTGGGCAGTTAGAACTCCTGATGGCAATCTCTCTGCCTTGGATCCTTATCTGTGCAATGCAGGTAACATTCCAGACTCCTTCCAGAAGGGAAAGTACATCCCTGTAAGTGCATCCCTCACAACAAGCAGAGTAGGGTTTAAATAACATAATAGGATTTAAATACCATTAAACATACAGGAAATAAGGCCCTAGGGCCGTAAAGAACTGGAAAGATGAAGAAAACTATTTTAAGGCCACTGTTCTGTGCCCTGGACAACACAGGATTCCCAAGGAAGCAGAGAAAAAGTATGTTCTCATTAAAGAGTAACGTAAAAACCCAAAGAGCTGGACTCAAGTAGTTAAAACTATCTTAATCTTAATGTTTCTTAACTTCCAAATGTTTGATTTGAAATTCTAATACTGTTATTTGAATGTTTCACACAAAAGCTAAACTTTTTCAAAACCAAACTGAAGAATTTTGTCCCATACCATCCTATGGGCATTGCCAGGGCCACAGTAGCACTGCATGTACAGGCCCCACACAGACCACAGCGGGAAGAGATTTCCCAAAGACTGAGGCCCAAAACAATAATCCATAATCCAGCCATAGGAGCTCAAGTTACCACCTATCACTTTTATTGCACTAAGTGTCTGCACTCTTGGCCCAACACAGCTTTTAGGAAAAACATGCAAGCCAAAAGCCTTTGCAAAATATAGCAAACATAGGAAATGAATGTCAGGAACTGCACCTGCTGTAGAGCACGTTAATATCAACACCAGCCCACAGTGTGATACAAAAATCACAAGGGAAACATTAGCAGAAAATCCCCACACTGCTGTGTTTGTTTTCATATTTACTAGTGGGAGTAATAGCCCACTTTAAACCCTTGAGGCTGATACAACACGTGTTGATAATATCATAGCAGCAAAACCACAGGCATCTGATAGCAGATGAAAATAAAATAGCACGCAGGGGGTCTCAGAGTAGGTGGTCTGAATGGCCCCTTCTTGACAAGCAGTACCATCAGG
The DNA here is from genome assembly GCA_013398955.1 of Callaeas wilsoni. NCBI lineage: Eukaryota > Metazoa > Chordata > Aves > Passeriformes > Callaeidae > Callaeas > Callaeas wilsoni. The sequence goes on from VWPU01011850.1 coordinate 340,693, forward strand.
TACCCAGTCCATCAAGGATTTTGTGTATCTCACCTGAAGTCAGCTCCCTCTCACATCCTGAGGATTCTGATTCTTTTATGGGCTGCTGGAGGAATGAAAAATCTGTCTCCTGGAAAATAGTGTCTTGATATCAGGTCAAAAGTTGGTGCACAAAAGTACGTAGTGAAGTTTTTTGATTGTAAATGGCTGATGAATCTCCTCTGGGTCTCTAGGCCTTCTTCTCTAAACGTAGCATTTAAAAAAGGAAATATGTTTTTGAAATTTCTTCCTCCTTATTAAGGATGTGGGATACTTTGCCAGCAGCTGGATGTGAGCTCCCCTGCCCACCACAACTAAAGTGCTTGGACAGCATCTACTGCAAACTCTTCAGCAGCATCTACATGCATCCATCTGTTCATTCAAACACACTTCTGACACCTGAGCACTCGGAGGGTTTGCCCAAACTGCAGGTCACACTCACACTGCTCCATCTTCATGCAAGGATCCAGACGGATCCAAGAGGGATTATTGAATAGCAAGCCTTAGCAGCCAAAGGAGCCCCATCAACACTGACACCACAGCACCTACCAACATAGATCAAGAGCAGAGTATATCCGAAAAGACGCAGCCAAGTTTTATTTTCCTGTGCAACCCAGAACTACCAACTCATCACTGTCTCTCTGACATGAGAAGACACACACTGGGCTCCAGGCAGCCAGGCACTGCACATGCCCAAAGAGGAGACTTTCATAGTTTTAATTACTACAAATGAGTTCATACCCTCAGTTAGTCAGCTGAGCCAGGAACACTTGGATTAGCCCAAACCCAGGCTGAGACTCACAACTCACCATCCATCCTCGGGCAAAAGGAGCAGCTAAGTAAATAAATAATAATAACAGGTAACCCAAGCAGCTCTCTTAAACATGTTCCCAATTATTACTCCTAGTTTTAATCTGCAAGATGAGTTGGGATTAACTTCTGTGCTTCTGTTCATTCTGCACAGCTCTTGGCAAGTCAGCAAAGTTGCCCCATGGCTGAGCAGATTTTGGCCCATGGCTGGCTTTTGGAAAGAGCACAAAAATCCCAGACAACAGCAGTGCTGGATCAGTGAGGCTGGCAAGGACACTAGGAGCCTTGTAGTATTGTACCAAACCAGCCTGACCAAAAAGCCTCTGAAGCACTTTGAGAAGCACATTGGGGCTGTTCCTGCAGGCAGTCACCTTTCAAGGGACACAATCTGTGAAGGTCTTGGGTATCTGTATAAAGAAATTACGAGAGCACAAAAAACCAAAACAGAATGGGTAGTTGCTTTAAATGGTCTCCCTCCAGGGACTGGGATTGCTATTTTGGAACAGAAAACAGAAAGTTCAATCTATACCTGCACAAACATGCCAAGCATAAGCAGCCAGTCTCAAATAAGACACCTGATGTTGCCCAACTAAATCACTGCACATCCACCTAAACACAACATAGGCCAATCTTCTGAACACTGAGCACTTTGGGAGATCAGGCCGTGTTTAAATTAGCATCAACAAAGGATCAGCACCAGTGCCAAGTGTAAATACACAGTTTTTCTCCTCCTGCAGAGACTAAGCTTATTCTCCCCCACCCCCCACATTAAACTGTGAGTTTATCTTCTAAGTATCTCAGTTGAAAAAAGGATACGTCAAAATTTGCACCTTTTTTGTTTTAATTGACCAAACTATTTGTGACATATAAAATCTGCTTTTACAGCACCTTAAGTCAGGGAAAATTTTTACCTGAGGACATAAACAGTTGCTTTCTCTAATTCTGTAGCATTTGTATCCCTGATAACACACAGACATAGGATGAATGCCACAAGGACAATTTCCTCAAATTGTCTGTGCATCTAGTGGGATACTGGGATACTTTGAAGTGAATAAAATTACCACAGTAGATTTTTTTTTCCTTTTTTTTGTTAATATTACTAATTAAATAAAGTGTTCCTGGTAATAACAAAAGTTTTCATCATTTTCTGGGCCCCTGCAATTAGTAGATACAATATAAATATTGCCAGTCATCACGCAGATGTTGGGATCCCTGAGGTCCCGTGGCTCTTGCTGACAGCTGTGATGGCTAAACCAGTGGATTTCCATATGACAGGAGCCAGATGCACACATATGGCTCTTGAGCTTGAAGTCACTGCCTACATGAGGTTTCACACAGACCCCTCATGAGACATCCTGGCACCCACAGCAGCCCCATCCCAGACTGCATCTCCTTTCCCTGGTTCCACAAATACCAACCAGCAGCTGTTTTTTGCAGCAGTAACAGCAGTGCCGCTGGTGACAGCCCAGGACCACAAACACGAGGAATGGGAAACACGTGTTTGTCTTCCTGTAGCTCAGTTTGGTCCCCTCAGCTGTCAGTAAAAGTAAATGCTGAATATTTTTAGAGTCAGCAGGCACAGAGTCCTCCCTCATAGCATTTTCATCACAACTGTTGGGAAATCCACAGTGTTTTCTGGAGCATGCCTCGGGACAGGGGTGGACAGAAACTTATATCTTTGGTTAACATGGTATTTGGTCTTGGTAACATGGTTTTGTTGATACCATAAAGCTGCATCCCCGCTGATAAACCAGAACAACTCTCACACCAAAACAGCCCCAGCTTCTGTGCTGATTCTCTTCTGCTCTCCCAAGAGCAGCAGATCTGGCACTTGCTACCCACCCAAGTTTCTACTGATTTCCTCCTCCAACACCTCCCAGTTCTCTGAAGTCTTTAGGCTCCTTTCCACTGGCAAAGACATATGTGACACAAACCCCAGATGCAGCTTCCCCCTGCAAGAACACCTCAGCCATGGCTCCCAGACACAGCCACCCCATCCAGCTCCTGCCCCGCGGGGCCACACCTCCAGAACATTACCAGGAGAGGCCAAGTGGTTTTAAACCACCTTTGATGAGGTTTTGGATTTTGTCAGCTCTGCAAAGGCGAATTTCTCCACCCCAGCACAGGCAGCTTGCCCTCAGTAAGGCAAGGTGCAGCCCAGGCAGCTGTGATGGATGGGGTGGGACATGGGGCCTCCAGCTGAGGAGGAAAAGATCCCCTGGGGCAAGGACCTCTCTGAGCAGCAACCTGAGGTCCATCCTACCTCACCACTCACAGCCCTTCCCCAAGACAAGGTATGGAGGTGGCCTGGATTTGGCTCAGTCTTTAAACAAACTCTAAAGCATGGCTGTTTGCCTCTGGGGTCAAAAACTCAACCCTCATTACTGAGTTACGATTTCTTTTCCAGTGTGGTGGTGTATCTGCCTTTCTCTTGAAAATGCCCTCTTTTACAGCCTGAAACCTTCAACACATGGAAATCCTGGATCCCCCTTGACACCAAGGACCCACTCAGGGCTATTAGACATTCAGAAGCTGTTAGCATGTAGATTTTGGTGATAATTTGGTGAATGGAGTTGTCAAACAAATTGCCTTCTTTATGGACTGATTAAATGCAATCAGGAAGAAGTGCCTTTCCCCTCCCCAACTCCAGCCCCCATCAGCTCAAACAAACACATGAGCCAATTAGCAGGGAGGTGGCAAAAGCAGCTTTCACTTGAAACCTGATATTCTTGGGGAAAAAAAAAACCAACCAGCCTCCACCAACAATAATAACAACAACAAAAAAATCTTTGTGCTTTCAAAACCAAGATGGGCCTCCAGGGAGAGGTTCCAAAAGCTACCCAGGGCTCACCTGCAGGGTGTGGATGGGAGTTACCAGTATTCATCTGGCTCGATGCCAGATCAGCTCCCTTAAGCAAAGTGCTGCTCACATCCAGCTTGTGCCAAAATCTAATGCAAAGAACATAAACATTAAAGCAGGCCCAAGGGGGGCAGCACTACCAGGGCTGTTTTTTCCTTCAGCTGGGTTCTCCTGTGTCAGAAAAGGCATGAGCTCCCAGCCAAGCTGTTTCCATGCCTAGAAACCTAAATTTTTGGCTTAGGTCCTTGCAGTGGATTCTGTGATGCTTGAGTTCACAACCCTTTCTGCAGTAGTGGAGGGACCTGTCTCCATTAACATGAAACTCATGGCAATCACACAGATCTGATGCCACTACCCTTCTGCCCAATGTGCCTGAAATCAGCTAATGAATGGGAAAATCCTCGAGGAGAATTGGAGCATGGCACGATGACAATGTAAATTTAATTCCTTGCAGGTATGCAGCTGGAAGTCAAATGGTCACCTTGGCAGCAGAGGGCAGAGCAGAATTCAACATGTGTTTGCATGATTTAGCTTCAGAGACAGGAACATCCTGGCTGAGCAGAGAGAGCACACAGGACAAGAGCAATAGCTGTTGACTAAGCTTTCAATGCCTGCGTTTAAAATTAGCACCAAAGCCTACTTTTGGCACCATTTTCATTAAGCTTGTCCCTCTAAGCAGCAAGGCCTGTGCACTGCACACGGATCACTGCCTCCCAGAGCCTGTGCAGAGGAACTTTGGCATAGCTTCCCCTGGCAGGGCAAGGACATTGCTCTGTCTTGGACTCCGACTAAAAATAGAAAGAGCCTAAAACAAAGCTGAAGTTTTATCAAGCAGCAAGGATTTTGGAGAATTCATTGCTGCTGCTGAGATTAGGACTAGAGGTTTACAGTTAATAAACTTTTGAATAAAAGATCAGACTCTCACCCCACACTTCATCACAGTCCTCAAGGATCACCTTGAACATAAGGGGTAAGTGACACATCAAGACAGCAGGTTCTAAGCCTTCAAACAGTCCTGAGCACAAGAACAGATCACAGAATGAGATTAAACCAAGAGTCCATTCTACAGGCAGCCACAGAGAAAAAGTCCAGGTCTTCTTAAGAAGTGGCTGCAAAGTGCCTGATAACTCCACTCTCTGCCTCAGGATCTGCTTCCTACCCCCACACCCTGCTGCAAACATCAATGTTTAAAGAACTAATAAAGAAAACAACTTCAAAACTCTTCACATAGTTCAAATACTTCACTTAAAAGGAATTTGAATTCTTACATCTCAGATTGCACCAGTCCCCAGCAGGACACGCAGTGCTCACGTTCACGTTGTGGCGTTTGAGCTGTTCAAGCAGGAGGGATGGAGCCCCGGTGCAAGACTGTGTGCTCAGGGGTCAGAAATCCCCACCAGCCCTGCCTGTGCTCTCCTGTGACAGACTCAGTTCACCACATCTCTGGGCACCTTCTCAGGGTGTGCCTTGCCATGACCTCCATAACAATGAAATCTTCCTGCAGCCGAGAGATGCATACCTTGAAGACCCAGCCAGTGGGAGAGTACTGGGAGCAGTGGGATGTGGATGGGTGTGAAGTTCTTGGTAAATCTTTTAACCAGCCCTACTGCAGAGCTGCAGGATCAGAGTCAGGTCAGTGCTGCTGATTTATGATCTGCTTAGAGCTCAAGATTGGTTGTCCCTGATCTTTCCTTCTAGGGCTGGATCCACGCACTCTGGCCCACCACCACACGGCCATGACCTATTACAAACAGCAGCACCTCCCTGGTAATGCTGAGTCAAACCAAGCTGAGAAGCCAGAGAGATTTTGCTGCTATACAAGGTCTACAGGACTGAGTTTTAAACTCCCATTCTTCCCCAAAGAGCACCAGCTGCTGTCTCCGGACAGCACTGCTGTTCATTTGCAAGCTGGAAAAGCCTTTACATCCCAAAGAGCTGTGTCATCTCCCCGCAGCATCAACTGCTGCAGAAACCTCCGTGGGATCACAGTCAGCCTTACATTCCTCAGCAGTAATACCCAATACGAATCCACTCATCTCCTTGTGGTACAGATAATTTATGTTTTGGATGCACCACCTCTAGGTGAGATGGTATACAGTAAAGCTATAAGGCTTCCCCAAAGATGTTCACCTGCTCAATTCCAGCCATGCCAGAGAAGAATTCAGAACATGCTGAAGTATAGAAAAGTGTGTAACAGGCCAGAAATAATTACAGTCAAATAATGTTAGAAGGCTGCCCCCCTTCCACTCCTTATGCTGGCTGACAATTCATACATAGGTGTAACAGTGACAAACAAGATGCTCCATCGGGTAGGAACAGCTGCCTGGGGCACTGCTCCTTCAGAGAGGCACTTGGTGCACACCCTCGTGCATTGGAGGGAGGTGAATGGGGTCTCTGCAACACGTGCTGGGAAAGCATAAGGTGTGATTTGGGAAATGTTGTACCTTTTCCTACCCCCTTTCATCTTGTGGTTACTCAACTCCTGAGCTTACGAAACTATATTTGAGCTGCTACACGCTGAGTACAGCCCTTTCCTGCAGCAAATCATGTTTCTTGTCCTGCAAGGTACAGTCAGTTCAGCAAGACTGGGGACGTTCGCCAAGCCTGCTATCAGAAAACATAGGCTGGACCTGGCAGAAGGTTTCAACAGTTATGGAAACTCATGGGAGGTTGTGCTGTTGGGATTACAGACCCTGCTCCAGAGTACAGCCTTGCCACACACATACATAGGGATAAAATCCATCTCTCTGCTCCCAAAGCATGACAGTGCAGCTGGATGTTACAGAAAACATTATTTTGTTATCAGCAACCTTCTCATCCATTTTTTAAAAGAACAGCATCTGCTCCCCCTGCCAGCACCACTGAAGCCTATCGAATTTCCTTCCACTGTTCCAGCTATGTTGTACAAACACAATGTAAAGCACCTTTGCCCTGGGACACCTGTACACATTTTAACGCTTGGCAATTTGGCCTGGCTGGGAAAACTTTATCTACATTTCAGAACAACAACTCCTTTCCCTGCTGCGGCTTTTACTCCTGTTGTGCCCACTCCATGCACCCCTTCTGCATCAACTTCCTTGCAAGCAGGAGCACAGAGAAAGCTCAGTGCCAAGAAAAGGATAAAAGCACACTAGAAACGGGGAAATGCTTCAGTCCTTTCCATTCAGAGGCAGATCTGCCTTGAATGGGAGCCCCCAGGACTGATCTGCCCCCAAAAGAGACTGAATCACAGGCAAGCCAGCCCCCTTCAATTCACATTAAGACTTCCAGCTACTGTATATATTCTTTCCCCCCACCTCCACCACAAGCTCCTCCTTTCTAATACAAATTTCTCACAGCACACAGACACATGCACTCCCAGGCAGTGAGCAGCAGTGCTGGGATGTGTTGAAACCCAAGTCCAGTGAGGCTCAACCCTTGCAAATGACACTTTTTCATCAGCAAACTATAACTGGCAGCTCTTAACCACTACAAGAGTTTTGAAAAACACCCTTAAAGAGTATGCCAGGTTAGTTCTTCACACTAAGACCCAAAATTAGAACCAATATCCTAAAAGGAAAATGGCTCTCATTGGGCATTCCTAAGCAAACTGATCAACCCTGCTGAAGCTGCAAAATGAGATCTGTTACGTTTTCTCAGATCCACATGCTTATCCAGAAAGAACAGAAGCAGAAACATAATTTTAAAGTGACTAATGCAGCTATAGAATTATAAAACTTACATGGGACTCCAGACTTTCAAAGTGCTGGGTATTTGCCTGCTGTGTATGACTCAAAACAAGTCCTATCAACATTTTTAGATTCAGAAAATATTAAGAAATGAGACACTTTTTCTCCCAGTTTAAGAAAACACTGGCTCAGAATATAATTCATTCTGTGCATGCAACACCTCGTTTATCTCAGCTTAGGGGGCTTTTGCAACACTCAGGAGCTGTATCTTAAGAGGAGGGAATCTGGCCCAGTACAAAATAATTTAGGCTTGCTATGTTAGCTTTAATTTACGTCCTAAACCAGTCTCTTAATCCACCTCTTTTCACTCCTATGAGAAACACAGCACAAAACCGCCCAAAAACTTAAACAAGTTAATACCATTCCTGCTACAAACTTACACAAGTTAACACTATTCTTTTTCTTGTTTCCAAAGTTAGTCAGACTAACTCTTTTGAAATAGTTTTGCTAATTATTGAGAAAGGCTTTTAAGAAAATCAAAAATCCTTTTACGAAAGGCACTTTTCATCTTTGGCTTATTTTTAAAAGATTAAAATTACTTCCCACTGTCCCAGATCTGCTTGCATCCACTTTCCCTGAGCTGTTCCTGAGCACTGGAATAAGAGCTCCCGTGCACGAGCAGCACATGAAAGGATTGGTGCTTCTCCCTACCTGAGAAGTCTGCAGAAGTCTTGGCAAAGTTATTGAAAGCTGTCAAGCACATAAGTCCTAGGAGGAAGGTGGAGGCGGGAAACACATCTGGGCAGCACATCCTTAGGTGTCCTCACGGCTTGTTTTCTTCCAGAGAAAAGGAAAGCGGTTTCTGCCCCAGCCCAGCACTCCTCATTGCCCGGAGAACAGCGTTAGTCCCATTGCTCGGAAGGCTCGCAGCCAGCGGCGGGGAAGGAAAAGCACTCGGCACACACACACACACACACACACACACACACACACACATCCCTGGGACTGAATGAATCCCGGCTGACGAATGAGACAGACCTACCTGAGCCTTGGCCGAGCTCCCAGGGTCCTAAAAGCCACCTCTTTGCCCAAATTTCCTGCAGACTGTTTGTGCGCAGCTGTCCAGCTGTGGCACTGCGAGCTGCTGGGGGGCAGTCGGGGAAAGGGGTGCCCCGGGGGGCTGGGCTGGAGGAGCCCGGCTATTGTTGGATTAGATATCCGGGGCTCTTGTCTCTCTGGTGCAGACAGACAGAAGGATGAGCAGAGTTTTCAAAGGAGGGAGCCCAAAACAAAGCACCTGAACTCACACACATTTTTGGAATGACGGGTGTTTGTAGCTGCTGCTGAAATCAGTGTGAGGAGCGGTGTCCTGCCAGACTGGTGACAGGACAGTTCCGTGTCCCCTGTTGAGAGTGATCCTACAGTGGAGGAGACTTTGCACAGGCCCAGGGATCAAAGCCTCCTGGATCTCATTGCAGGACTGGGACTGGTATCAGCCACATACCCAAAGTCCTCCCTTCTTTTGACAGCAGAAAGCCATGCCAGGCTCCCCCTACCCCACCGGACCCCTCTATGCGCCGTCAAACTCAACAGAGGGTTTTTCAGCAGATCCAAACCTGTGATTTTCATAGAATCATGAAATGGTTTGGGTTGGAAGGGACTTTATAGATCATCTAACTCCAGCCTCCCTGCCATGGGCAGGGACATCTTCCACCAGACCACGTTGCTCCAAGCCCCACCCTGGCCGTGAGGACCAGGAGTCGTGGCTCCCTCCATAGCAATTACTTTAATCCAGCTACCACGGCCCTAGATGCTCACTGAGCACTGCTCACCCTGCAGAGTTAAAGAAAGGCTCCAGCTAATCTGGAAGCACATCCAGTATTTGATCCTGCCTGATTTTCATCCACATCCTGGCAGCATCAAGCCAGTCAGGTTAACTTGAAAGAGCTGAGCACTGGGGACACAGATACATGGGTGGACTCTGTTGTCCCTCGGTACAGGAAGGAGGTCCTGGGCTTTGGTCACCAGCCTTAGCTGCAGCTCAGACATATGTTTGCATGTAAATGATGGACATATCCCACATATCCAGGCTAGAGCAGAAGCTGAGTGTTGGCGCAGAGAGAGGAGGATATATTTCACAGGCAAAGCCAACAGCAGACATTTAGCAGCCTGTGTATCCATGTATCCAAACCTACAGAGCACTGTGTGGGGCTGCCAAGGGGAGATGGGGCCAGGCTCACACACAGCTGCTGAACAAAGCTGCAGCTCCTATCCAGCAAAAATAACCTCAGTGGAAACATCCAAGGAAAACCACAAGTGGTTTTTATTCCTCTGTCCTGATCATCCACATGGAATTAAGTGAAACTCTCCAAAAACACTGATCTTAGAACTAAAAACAAGTGTAAGAAACTTCAGCCCAAAGGGCTCCGGAGTTTTTTCAGAGTTGAGTGAACTTGTAAAGAGTTTCTTATTCTGAAATTTCTAACAATGTTTCAGCTGTCCTTAGATGAATATCAGACTGGCTGCCTGATTATACGTGAAAGACATTTTCAAGACTGCTGCCATGAATACGAGAGTAATTTATTCCACCAGAAGTCTGTCCTGGGATGGTCTATGTGCTAGAAGCAGACCCCTAGGGGAGCTCTAAGTCCCGTGGCCCTGTTTGCCTTCTGCCCATACGGCCACTTGCTCAAGTTCCAACCAGCCACACAGAGGATGAGAGCAGTGTGGTAAATCTGGAGTTTGAGCTCAAAGCCTGTCCATGACCACAGGAACAAGAGGCTGTTCTGGCCTGATTTGCACCTAAGCACCTCCTTCCCACGACACCTCTTCACACACTGAGGGTCTCCAGTGAAGCTGCAGATCAGTCTCCTCAAGGACAGCAGTGACTCCGGGTTGACCTGACAGCACAGACAGCCTGAGGCCCCACAGGTTCTGTACAGCCCAGCCCCAGTCCCTTCTCTCTGCAGAAAATTCTGCCACCTTACTTTTTTGCAGAGGGCTGCTTAAGCAAGATCAAAAAAACAGGAACTCCTACAGGCTGCCTTGCTCTTTATTTCACCTGATACTTTAATCCCACCTGCCAGACCTATCTGACCCATATTTTTCCAAGGCTGACCTAAGTTTTAAAGAGAAAATACCAGGAGATTTGACTCCTGGCATCTATATATAATTCTTGTCTCACCTAGTTCTACTGTCCTTGCCAAGAGGAAGATTCACCACTGTTGCCTTATAGGCATGAGATAACCATACCCATTACCAGATTATCAGTCAAAGCTCCTTATCAGCAGGACAAAGAAACAATAGGACCCCTGGAAATTTATCAGCCTCTGCAAAAGAGAAGCACTATTTCCTGAAAAGAGCCCACCCTGTTAGCAGGTGTTGATTTTACTGATTAAAGGGTAATTAAGTTTGGCTGACTCACTATATGGGAAAGAAGAAAAAAACTTCTGGTGACAAAGAGTTTAAGGCTAAACATGGGCAGCGTGCTTGAGCAGCCCTTTAGGTTATTGTGAATAAAGCCAAACCAAAGGGGAGGAAGTTTACATCAGTGTCCTGTCCTCCGAGGGCATTGTTTTTAAGTAAGTCTGTAAAGATGCCTTCCAAAAAAACAGAAGAAAGCAACTCTTGCCAAAAAGGAAAAAAAGAAGAGAAAAAATTTGCCTTTGAGAAACAGACAATTCAGTTAAAGCCCATCTCCATAATGCCCTTATTCCCTGGGGCATGTGGGAATGTCAGCTGTGTGTTTGGAAGGCAAAGAGGCCACCTGTCCCAACGCAGCACAGACAAAGGATGTCTGTCATGGACAGTCTCATGGGGTAAACATGAATCAAGGCGACACCAAAATGGAACTCTACTTTTAGGAGTAACAGCCCTTGAAATCCATCCATGCCTTCAAATACATCTCTGGGGATAGGTAATAACACATATAATGATACACATTCTCTTGGATCTCTTGTGCCCAAAGCCACCCAGAAGTGGGAATAGGCCAGTACCAATGCAGTCCAGCATTACATCTTAGCTTGGAGGAATGATATTTGCTCTCTTTCCCTCCACAGATCAACTGTGGAGAAGTCTCACTAAGTCTAAGATGCTTCAAAACTGCACCTCAGTCCTCCCTTTTGACTATGTTACTTAAGTGCATTTTTCTCTCCTCCCATGCTCCTCTCTTGCAGATCCTCTACTTCTGCTGCACATAAAACTGTAATATCTGAAATATGCATGCAAATTGCCAAAGTACAACTGCAACTGGGGAAACTGAGGCACTGAGAAAGGAAGTAATTAGTTATTCAGTTTTGTGACCCCAACATTAACTCATTCATAAATTGTAATCAGGAATGGACCCAGTTAGGATGATTCCCATTTTAATGCTGTATGTGCTGATCTTGCTTCCTTCCAGGGCTGATTTTTGGTAATGCTTTCCTATTTTTTACCGACCCTGCACCATTAACCTCTTCCTTGCTGATGAAACCATCAACAGCCAAAGGCTGGTTAGTAGAAGAGCTGGACCAGGAACAGCTCTCAGCTGGAGAACCAGATGTAGGATTGAAGCCCTGTTTGTTTACACAGTCACAAGCAGATTTATCAGTACAAGTTTTCTAAGACTAGTTTTTCTTTCTAACCCTAGTAACATTACTCACTTCTTACTGTTTTTCCCATAAGGTCTCAAAGCACTCTCCAAAGGGCCCTGTTGCATTCTGCCACTTCACACACGGACAAAGAACAGTCATATGTTTGAGGTCACTACTTTTTCAATGTCAGCCAGGGGAAACTGTCAGAGATAAGAAAATATTAAATACGTTTTAAGTCCAGCCAGAGCTCTTTCCACTTGGCCACATCCCTTCTAAATGAATGTAAATTAATAACAAAGTATATGTGCATTTATATCTACAGAAATATATGTAAGCTGGGTGGTCAGAGCTTCAATATAAAATAGCAAAGCTTCTCAGCAGAGTACAGCTCTTTGTTTCCTTTTTTTTTTTTTAATGTTTCCCCTAAGAGTGTCTTATGGAAACAGATGAGGTTACTCATGGAAGCAAGCACTGTTTGCTTTCATCAGTTTGAAGGCAGAGGACTTCACATAATGCAGTTTTGCAATACAACACCGAGTATCTCACAAGTAAAATCCCCCTCTCTCTCCATATTCAATGCTAAACAACAGCTGTGCAGAATATTCAAACTGAAACGCCTTTGAAGTTTTCACATTTTGTGTCACTCAATCACTTCAGTTTACAAAATGAACAAAAAACCTGGAGGACTTTGCTCCATACTGGGACAAGTTTCAAGTGGGGGTAGTGCTTCAACAAAACTGTGTAGAGCAAAAGCCCCAAGTGATGCCTTATCCTACTGAAACATTGGGAAACACTGAACAAAGCAGTGCAAAATCCTCCAATGCATGAAAATGTCAAAAATAAAATATTTGGAGACTACAAAGTGATCCACAACAAAGCTGAAAACTTTCTCCTCATGTCTCACCAAGTCATTGATGTTAAAACATATCTCAGCTGGCATTCTCTTTATTATAATGATTCCATGTTCCATGTTAGAGGACACTGTGATTTTTCTGGGATCATCCATATCCAGCTGGATTTGGTTGGTGCCTCGTGCACAAGATGTTCTCAGGTTAATCACTGTACTGGAACTACAGGAATCTGGAGTCATTTTCATCTTTGTACTGCACTGCAAGTCACATAAGGGTTTAAAGAGACAAGGATTTCAAGGATCAGAGTTCCTCAGCTTTGAATTGGGTCCTTCCTTTTCCCTGTGTTTCATCTGTCCCGCCTGTTTGGATTTGCTCCCTGAGATTTGCTGCTATGTTGGCATGTAGCACCAGCTGAGACCCTGAAGTTCACGGAGACCTTCAGGACTTGCACTGTGTTCAGAAGTGCAACTGTTGTCCACTTAACTTAACTCCTAAGTCCTCTTCTAACAGTTTTTCTGGATGGATTTCTCCATTAATTGGATGATGGTGGGTACTGGCTTTACTATTTTCCACCACTACCTTTCCATTAGTGTATTCAATAGCCCTCTGGAGTGCTTCTTAGATGAGAGGCTGAATTTGACACCTGAAGATACCTACCTCTGACCTCACTGGTCTTGGCTTTGAAGAGCAGAGACATCCCAGCTGGTTCCATGTGAGCAGCAGTATGTTTTTCCTACTATCTCACCTATGATATTCAAGGGAGAATTGTCTCAATCCTGCTGCTATGTAGGCATGAGTTACTTCAGGTTACAGACCCCTTTAATCTGGATCTCCACTATGTTCTTCCCTTTTGTTTTTCCTGTTTTACTACCAGCCCTCACAGATAATTTACATTGTCCCTAATTTCCACAGGAACAAGAATTCTTCCTCAGATTCACTTGTCTAGAAGGTCTCTGCCTGTCCCATGGGAGCAACATGCCACGATGTTATTTGATAAAAAATAGGAATCATCTCAACATTCATCCTTAAAATGATACCATGGGCATTTATCCCAAACCTCTGCTCTCCACTCATGAGAACATGCAAAGGCAGTAGCATGTAGGACAACAAAAGAATCCTTTGGCATTCCCCCAGGTCCTTCTGGCCCTCATGGGCACACATCCTCTACACATAGCCCATCCTTACAGAAACTACTGTTATAGCTTACACTGGAAAAGCCATTTTTGTTGCCAGAGACCTTTCCCACAGAAAGGGTTGTTTCCAAGCATTGTCATGAAGCCTTTTTATAAAATCCACCTCTATATTAATAGGCCGAACCACATAAGGGTCTGGACACAGGCACTGCCACTCACCTTTTGGACTAGTCCTAGGTTCACTTTTGACCCAAGTCACCTGGCATCCAGAACATTTCTGAGCATGGCTTGAGAGTTGGCAGGAACTTTGGCCATTCCCAATAGGCAGGAAGGAATCCTGCTCTGGAATTTGATAGCATGAGCACAACCAGATGATGTGTTCTAAGAGACCCAACAGTGTTTCAGAAGTTTGTAATAGCCTTGGTGAAGACACAGTGGCATGGGCTGAGAACTGAAAAAATAACCTCAGACCCAGGGCAGATTGTCTGCCAGTGCTACAGCATCTTCTCCATCCTGCCATCTTGGCAAGCATGATGAGAGCTGCCCAGGTATGACAGTGCACCCTGCATCTCCAGACTCCAGCACAGCTACAGCCCAGGCTGCTACGTGTTTGTGCTCCCGTTTACAGCCATCAGTGGGACAGACCATTCCTTCAGGAGCATTCAGCATAGACTGCGCTCAAGTTTGATCTGGAGAAGGCAATGAAAAAGCCTTATTGGCTTCCCTGGTCCCAACACAACTCGGACAGATCAGCTTTCGCCTCAGACTTATCATTGCCTTGGAGCACTTCCCTTAGGTTTGTACAGACAGCAAATTACACAAAAACCCTCTGGCTTACAGATCAAAAACTGGTAAAAAATCAAAAGGAATCAGAGGAAATGCTTTTCTGCTGAATGGGGAAAATTAATCCAAAGTGTAATTTCACTGGTATCAGGGCAAATTCAACAATGGACTACATCTACCATTTGCAAGAAGAACAGGTTTGTTTTCTCCCTTCACATGTGCTTAAACATACATTTTCCTTTCCTCTTTTAAATCTTTTCCATTTGAGAGGGCTGTTTCAAGAGTAACCATATGCTTTCACATGCATTTTAGTACTCAGGCCAATAATATCACCAGGTATTTTTTTCACAGGGTCCCAAGAGACTATCCAGTGACAAAGTCCAGATGTGCTGGGCATTGCATACAGTACTGGCCTATGCCTTCTAAAACAGCCCAAGGAACTTAGAAAGGCACTGAAGTCCAAGACGGTCAAACCTCTGCACTCTGTAGCCACAACACTATCATTAGGGAACTCCAGTTAACTTGCTTCTAGGGCAAGAGATGCTTCCCACTGCAGAAAGTTCATACTGAAACTTGACTGCAGTCATTGTCTCTGGGCACCTGGTTCCCACATCCATCACTGATACCTAATACAGTAACCCTACTCACCAGACCAGATACAAAGGATGCAGAGAAAGGAAGGAAACTTTACAGGTTTTTATAGCTTTTTTACAAGAGATTTGCAAATGCTAGAGTTCACCAGGCTGGGCATTTCCTGGACTGACAGCAGTGCCATGTGCAAAGCTGTGTGTGTACAGGCATAGCTTAGTGAGTCCAGGGACTACGTAAGACTAGTATAAAAAGTGGCTTTTCTAACACAAGTAGCTTGCCTCAGAAACACCTCAGCAGAGGCAAAAAGAGACTAGAGTCCACTTAGATTGCAACACTTTTTCTATTTTTGCTGGACTATCCCCTTCTGAAGACTGACAAGCCAGCATCACCCTCCCAGCCTTTCCCTGCCCAACACTCTGGTGCCTGTGCTCTGCCCTGTCCGGCACTTATCCCCTGGGTGCTGTTTCACACACAGCCCTTCCCTGGTCGTTCTCAATCTCAGGTGGTGTTGTCCAAGGAGAATCTCTTATATTTATTACTACACTGCTGGTAATTTCTTGCTTCACTTGCTAACTCCATCTTGGACATGCATAACTAACCAAATTCCCTTCTCCTTTCCCACAGTAAAAGGTAAAAGAATTTTTTTTTCAGTTCACTGAATCTATCCCGACACAGCACACTAGCTCATCTCCACATAATGCTCCTTCTGTAAAATGTACCTTCTGACAGTGGAAAAAAAGCAGCTTTGTCCATTAAAGGGAGTCTGATTTGAGGCAGTTTGGTTTTCACCCAAAGAAGATTGCCACAAATGGTGCCGTGAATAACCAGGAGAGCTGAGAGCTTCTTCAACTGGTTTAGGAAACCAGTGTCCGGAGCTGCTGTTGCTTCTGTGGTGGAAGGGGCAGAGACACAAAGTTTGTAAAGCCCAGTTCTCAGGTGAAAGCCCTGATGTGAGTCCAGAGGGAAGCAAAGTGAGACAGAAGACAAAGCAGCAGTTTCTCTCTTCCACCTATCTTCACACAAAAGTACTGCACACAGCTGAACTGGTGCAGTGGCAAATACTGTTACAATTTGTAAAGGGGTTTTGCAAAACAGAGGATATTGGATCACATTTTCTCTTCAGGTTAGTTACTAGTCACACAATAATGAAGAGCAGAAGTTGATTGGTTTTGTTAAAAATAATGAGAAGCTGTGACTTTGAGCAATTTGATCATAAATTTTTTACTTGCTTTTCCTCCTGCATATTGAGGTTGAGATAGTAGATATAATTTACTATGACAAACCACCAGCATTAATGCATTAATCAAGAAAACAAATGGTCCCCCTTTGAAATCTCCTGCCCACCTAGAGAGAGTAATGGGGTTATAAATGGAGAAGGAACAAATATTGACTCTATGAAATGTAAAGGTACCTGGGAGTTCACCCATTAGTCTTTAGATTACACTTGCCTTTCAAGATGAATGGGATTTCTTTTATAATCCATCTCAATTGGGGTTTTTTTAGCATCTCAGGAAATAGGGGGATATCAGTGGTCTCTTTAGGTTCTCAAGGTGTTGCAGGCTGTTTCTGAAGGACAGTACCTCCAATTTCTGGAATGAGGTAGATGCTCCCAAGCCAAGACATGTCTTTCAGTTTGAGATAAGTACTGAAGGAGCTGCCTGGACTAGTCAATGAGTTATTTGTTTAACGGTGTTTCTGAGGCAGCTTTCTGTAAAATGGCTCCACAGCTCAGCCTCCATCACTCAGACTACAGAAGCTCACAGGCAAAGACACCTCTTGGCATCTGGACACATACAGGACTCAAGAAGACCCAAGAATTTACTGCCTAACGGAAAGACCTCTGGCATAATTTACTGAACTTAATCTTACTTTGTCACACACTCTTCATAACTCTCCAAACTCATAATGGCTCACTCATTTAACCTCTAAAGCAACTATATACATGTCTTCTACAGAGATTACTGGATTATTGGATTAATTTCAACATTGGCTTCCATATTAGATATAATTCCTCTTTAAAACGTCTTACTAAATCAGAAAATTAGGAGAATCAAGTGTTTTATAAATGCTGACATCAGCCAGTGTTGTTGTCCCTTCCGTAACCTGTAAGGGTGCCACACATCCCAGAGGGAACTGAATTCTTAGTGGGGGACATAATCAAGAGCAAAAGATCCAAGAAAAACTACAAAGCCAGTAACAGCTCAAGTTCTCAATGATCTGAAAACATCACAGGTTGCAAGAGGAATCTGAAGACACTTCTGACTCTGAACATAGAGCCAGTATCTACTGAGGCACTGGCAAAGCTGCCAACAGACCAGTTCACATTTCATATATCCCCTGCACCCTGACAGAAATCATTGGCACACGGGTATTTTCTCCTCCCATACAGGTTATACAATAACAATTTACCCTCCAGGGCTGGAATACAACAAAGGGAAAAGGAAATGGAAGAACATAGGTGTGCATGAACACGGCGGTGATGTGCCCACTGCCAGAGGCCCTGTGGAAGCCTCAGGCTCAGAGGAGCAGATGTGACCACTTTCCCAGCACTGCACGCAGAGGGGAGGACATGCATTGGCCTGGCAGGGTTAACTGCATGTGGCTCCAGCAGGATGCACGCTCCAAAACAACCAAGGCCTGGGGCTGTTTTGACAGAAGAGCAGAAGATTTTCCAGTCCATCGCTTTCCTGAGCTCAGTGCTGGGATGCTGTGTCTGAAGAACAGCTCTTCCTCTCCTCTTTGCTTGCTCTACAGTAAGGTAAAAAATATAATTTGGGATGCTTGATGGCCACCTTAATGAGCAGCTGCTCTATCCAAAAGGGTCTGGCACCTGAGGTCATTTTAAGCAACATTTTGGAATTTCTCTGATTATTTTCAGCTAGGTCAACTCACCTTAAGTTAACCAACAACTCATGGAACATTAAAGGAAAGCTGTCAGAAAGACTAGAACTGACATCAGATTGTTTAAAGGTTCTTATAAAATCCACTATACTCAAACATTTCCAGAGTAGTTTCTAGAGATGCTTTGGTACCTGGGATAAACAGGACACAGAGGAATCCAGGCATAGCCTTGTGTCTCTGCTGACACAGGTTTGCAAGAGACCCTGAAGGATTCACACACCTCTGGACAGTCTGAAAGGAGCTATGTCTGCTCCACCAGCCACTGCTAGGGCTACAGCAGCTATGAATGGCTTGACAGGTGATCTTAAAAGGGCACAATTTAGCTAGAAGATGAGGTGGAGAGGCCCTCCATGAGCCAATCCCACTTCTTTTGTAATCTGGGGACATCCAGCTGCCTCTTCTCAACCCTGAACAAACAACAAACCAGATCTCCAGAGTAGCTTAGCCCCTTGTAGACATCTCTTTTTGTTTAGAGACACAGTAATAATAACAGCTGGTGTTACTACTTTTTGCTGTGTTTCCTATAAAAAGACATCCAAGTTCCCTTGGGCAACATGAAAATTCACTGCCTTCTTCACACCCTCTGACAGGCCACAGACAGCCGTGTTGGGGCTGCTGCAACGTGGCTTCAGGTGTTCAGAAGAAATCTCTGGGGTTTCAGACTGCAATGCAGGCTGTTTTGGAAGGTGTACTGTCAGCCCTGATCCTGGTGGTGCTGGGACTGAAGCACTGCATTCCTGGCGACATGAGCAGGTTAAATCCAGACAGGTGAGCAGGTCAGCTCAGGCCAGTACAATCTGTTGGGCAACTCCACAGCAGAAATGTGCACCTCTTCCTTACCTTCCAAATGCAGAATATGGTCTCAGAAGGTCTGTTCTTCAGGCTTTGTTACAACAAAGCTGAGTTAAAGTACAGAAATCAAAAATTAATGGCTCAGAGTGACAAAGAATGCGAGGAGCAAAGCATAAGGTCTCCTTCCTCCTTAAACATCAGCCTTTTTTCCTTTAATGAGCAGGACCATCATTCAGTGAAATCTTAAGCAAGGAAGTGCAAAGAGGGATCAGTTGTACTGCTGACCTGGGAGAGAATCTCATGACTTTATTGATACATCTACAAGGACACGCCAAGGGAGGGAGACACTGAAAAGCTGGCGTCAAAAGAGATTTGGGTTTCAAATAGGCTAGAGGGGTCAGTATGTCCAGTTGAAGGTATTTGGGGTGACCGTGAGCACTGCTGAACTGCTGCATTCAGTTTTGAAACAAGTACCTCAAGAAGGGTGCTGAAATAAGGGAGGAGACTTGAAAGACATTAACATGAAGGGTGACATTTAATGGAAGATCTTGGCCACATCCTATTTCCATAGATGAGAAGGGATCAGGCTAAGCACTATTTTCTACCTGTCTGGATTTCCTTCCCAAAGAAACTCAGATGTGAATAGTTAGGAACCATAAGTGAGCTTCCTCAGGATTGGATGGGAGGGACTAGAAAGATGTTCAGCTCAATCAGAATTAATTCAGAGAAGTACCAAAGTCTGTTTAATCACAGAATAAGCTGAGTTGGAAGGGACCCTCAAGGATCATTAAGTCTACCATGTGCCTGAGAGCATTGTCCAAACACTTCTTGAGCTCTGTCAGGCTGGTGCTGTGACCACTGCCCTGGGGAGCTATTCCAGTGCCCAACCACCCTCTGGGTCAAGAACCTTTTTCTAATATCCAACCTAAACCTCCCCTGACACAACTTCTGGCCATTCCCTTGGGTCCTGTCACTGGTCACCACAGAGAAGAGATCATTCTCTCTCTCGCTGCCTCTCTTCTCTCCTCACCAGGAAGCTGTAACTGCAATGAGGTCTCCCCTCAGTCTCCTCTCCTCGAGGCTGCACAGGCCAAGTGCCCTCTTCATCTGGCTTCCCCCAAGGCCCTTCACCATCTTCATTGCCCTCCTTTGTCATATCACCCAAAAACAGTGATATGTTTCATTTATGAACCTCACCCTATTCCAGTGATTGTAAAGTGATCTATATTCTCATAGATTTTGTTATATAGGCAAGAAGAGTAGGGAGGCAGCCCTTCTCCTACTCTGTCTGATGTGACAAAATGAAGAAACTCAAGGTGAGTGTCTTGCCCCTTACAAACTCAAGAAAGCTGTTCCTGAAAAAAGAGACCAAACAACACATGGTCCAGTATCTTGGGAAATACACAGGGGCAAGGTTCTGGGCACTGTAGGGCACCTGAAGAGAAGTGAGGTTCTCTTGGGAAGCCCTGAGCTCAGGGCAGTTCCAGCCCATCAAAATCGTTTTGTTAGCCTGCAACCCACAGTGGTCAGTCGGGGCGTTAAAAGTGACTCCCTGACACTGAAACATCCAATTCTCTTCTTTAAAGACAGTTGTGAGCTACAAATCTGCAGTTTCCCAAGTCATAACCCACACATCTCCTTACAGCTGTTTATAAATGTCCTCGATTACTATTAAGTTACTGGAATTACCACTACATGATAATTCTCCCCCCTCCGAGATACATTATTCTACCTTTTTCATTGTGCTTAGGCAAGCACAAGACCTTAAAAAAAGAATAAACTTAAGGAATCTTTGCTTTGAGTGGTGTGCTCAGCTCTGGTGGCGATTTTTTTGTATTTTAAGGGTTAGAGTGCCCTCTTCTGTTCCATCCACGCCCGGCTTATTAACTCACTGCTGGTCAGCAGATCGTAGAGAAAAACTGACTTTTCTGTACACCTTCCCGTCCTCGAAAGCACAGTTAAGAAACCAAGCACCAGCTCACAAAGTAGGAAATTACTCTTGTTAATGTGAGGGCTTGGGCATTCATCTGCAAACAATAAAAAGGGCTGGGGGAACATCACAGGCAACATGATGGATCTAATTAGTTCATGAGTTCGGGGATATTTTGAGGTGAATCTCTGCGAAGTTTAAACAGTAGGGTGTTATTTATAGACCTGCATTTAAAATTCACCTTCCTCCTGCCTCTGTAGCTACTAATTGAACCCAGACTGATGGCCAAGGAAACCTGACTGAAACAAACGTATTAAAAGTATCTCAATAGCAATTTTGCATATACTAATTTCTAAACTAATCTTGGTGAAAAGCACTGGGACTGCGGGATATCTGAATTACGGACAGAGATAACAGTGGCCTCGAAAAAAATTTTTAGTTGAGTGATTTTACCATGAAGACACACAGAAGTGTGTTTCTGGAAAACATACCACCACTTTCACGTGGCAAAGCCAGAATTCCTAAACTCTGGTGGATTCCTGTGATGTCCAAGGAGCTACTACGAGTGTGCCAGCCGATGATCCCAGGGGATGCACTGGGAGCTCCAGCTCCGCATCCCAGGGACAGCACCTGCTCCTCTCCCCCGCTGTAGGGACGGGGTCCTTCTGCCACACCCCAAATCTCCCTGAGGGATGGAGATTAACGGCGCCGCTTTGTTTCATTTCAGCCTTGAATAACAGAACGGCTTGGGGTGGGACGAGAGGGTCTCTAATGTCCCCTCCAGCCCCTGCCGCGGGGCAGGGACACCTCCCACTGCACCAGCCTCATCCAGCCCTGCCTCGAACGCTCCCCGGGATGGGAAGTCCACAGCTCACGAGCCTCATCCAGCCCTGCCACGAACACTCCCCGGGATGGGAAGTCCACAGCTCACGAGCCTCATCCAGCCCAGCCCCGAACACTTCCCGGGATGGGAAGTCCACAGCCCCTCCTGGCAGTCCGTTCCAGTGCGTTCCGTCCCGCGTTCCGTCCCGCCGCGCTTTGTCCCCCCGCGCTCGCCGTAGCGGCCGCGCCGCAGCTGCCATGGCGGCCGCCTGTGGGAGACTGGTGCCGCGGGGCGCCGCCATCGCCCTGCCCGGCCGTGAGCACCGGGCCCTCACCCTCACCCCCCGGGCGCCCCCGAGCCTCCCCCCTGCCCGGAGCCCTCCTCCTGCCCTCCCTGGCCCACAGAGCGCGGGGGAGGAGGGCTGGCCTGGCGGGGGGCGGATTGTGCGGCCATGTCCTGCTTTGGTGGGGGCGGTTCAACTTGAAATCACGGGTGTTTTAACCGTTGTTTTGTGTTTTACAGGGTGCTTTTCTTTATCGGGGTATCGAGTGAGCAGCGATGGAAAGCCACCGAAATTCCAGCCGCCTCCGAAGCCCGTCATTATTGACAGGAAGACGCAGAAGGAGGAGAAGAGGTGAGGATGTCCCACTGCTCACCTGAGCTTGTAGAGCCTCACCTGGGCTTGTGTCCAGGTCTGTGCTCAGGCTGGGCACTGTGTGAGCACTTACTCAAAGAGTCAACGCATTATTACGCAAAAAAAAACCCCAACACAGTTTGTAAAATTCTAGCAAAGACCATTTGTGTTGAAATATGTTCAAAACACCTTAGAATATTGTTTTGGCGTTTCTGAAAGCAGTGAAACATGAAAAAAATGCCGAGCAGTAAATACCTCTGCAAATTTGGGGTTAATGTGGGAGATTAAGTCTGTTAAAGGCATCTCTTTGGTGTGCCAGGGATGACAGGGACACAGCTCCTGTGTCTGCCTTTATCTTTGACCCGAGAGCAGTTGTGAGCACGTGCATCACTGGTTGTGACATGGACCCGATGTCTCTGGTAGCCTTCATGAGATGTCTCATTCTGGGTATTTTTGGTGTCACCTCAACCCATTTCATAAAATCACAGAATGCTTTGGGTTGGAAGTGACCTAAAGATCGTCTCATTCCAACCCCCCTACTGTGGGCAGGGACACCTCCCACTAGATCAAGTTGCTCCATCCGGCTTGTTCGTGAACACTTCCAGGGTTGGGGCATCCACAACCTCTCTGGGTTTTAAACCCAATTTGTGCTGCTTTGAATGTCCTGGTGGTTCAAACTGCAGTGCTGTGTCTGGAAGGAGAGTGGTAGTTACTGTACTGTTCATCTGCCCCCTCCAAAAAACCTCACTTTGAAGATCATGAGCAGGTTTGCTGTTGTTTATTGCCTGTAATAATAAACAGCCTGTAATAATAAACCTGCCTGTGGGCAGCAGCGCCAACCAGAACCTCTGTGCTGCCCCCACATCACCCAGAAGGTTTGTAAGGCAGATCTGCATTTGTCCTTCTCTGCTGGGCACTTCTCTCTAGGCCAGATCCAGGACTTGTAAGGTGCATGTGTACAAGTGAATTAAATGAGTCCACCTTCGTCCATCAGCTCGGAGGCCAGGTGGTCTTGCCATCCAAACCAGAGTGAGCACATCCAAATACCTGTTGGATATGGTCCTCAGCTCAAGCCAGTCCATGTCAGGAAGTGTGCCTTCAACTCAGCAGTCAGATAAGGTCTGACTGAGGTCCAGGCCATGGGGAAGTTCCCAAAAATGGTTTAATTGCTTGTAGCAGAAGATAGTTTTACCAGTCTGTTTAAGCTTCTGTAACACGAAAGGACATTTATGTGGTGTCTCCTGTAGAATCAATTTGTGAAAATTGTAATAGATTCTTCCATATTTGTTATTATAAACTCAACAAATAGTAAGTGTTCTGTCACGTGGATTACAATTAAACCATGAAATAACCTGTTCCTAATCTGTGACAGCACTAACTGAACTGTCCTCTTTCAGTCATCTCCTCTGAGACCAACATGTATTACTGGTTGGGAAAAAATCTGCTTTAAAGAACAACAACAAAAAAACCAACAAAAAAGCCACGTAAAAACCCACAACCAACGTCAAAACCCCACAAAAATTCCTTTTAAATAACAAAAGCCAGTAATTAAATAAAATTGGTGACTTCATGGAGTGCAGTTCATGTCTCTGAAAAGGCAGCAGCTGGTAATTTTTAGGCCAAATACTTGGATTTCTCTAGTATTTTTTATGCAAATGCTTTTGTGTTGTACTTTTAAAAGTTTGGCTTTTCTTACAGGTTCCTGAGCCCTGAATTTATACCTCCCAGAGGGAGAACAGATTCTCTTAAATACTATATAGAAAGAAAGGATATGATACAGAGAAGAAAAGTATTCAACATCCCAGAATTCTATGTTGGTCAGTGTCAACACTAAAACTTGCATAATTCTGTGGGTATTTTGCATTGTGTGGGGTGTTAGAAAGTGTGGTCATGTGTAGAACAGCATAAAACATAAAGTCTCAGGTGTGTTAGATCGACTAGGATGTGTTTCTATACATAGTACTTCGTATTTAATCTCATATTTACATCCAGATTCATTAAAAGAACAATCCTAATGTGTTCCTTATGTGGGTTTTTTTCAATCCTGGCACTTGAGCATATGGTTTACCAGTCAAGCTAAAGGAAAAAAACAATACAGTAATTATATTTCAATTTGGACAGGGAAGAGCGAAAAAATAAAGGTGAAGAAAGTTTGCAGTGAACCTGCAGAATCACTTCAACCTGTATTAATTCAGGTCACGTCAGCAGTTTTTTCTGTTTCTGGCAGTTTTGATGGGAAACAAAAATATTTTCAAAATGCACCTGAATAGATGCACTTTGTCTGACTCTTCCCACATTTTGGTACGTATTAACTGGGACGGGCTGTTCATTTTAATCCCTTTTTTTTGGCAGGCAGTGTACTCGCTGTGACTACTGCGGATCCCCATGCCAGTGACAAATCCAAACGGTTTGTTGGGATCTGCATTCAAAGGGGAGGGAAAGGACTCGGCGCTACCTTTGTCCTTCGGAATGTCATAGAAGACCAAGGTAGGCTTTCAGCTGTGGTAATTATGCTGCAAGTGTTCAGCAAAAAAATGTGTAAGTTGTAGAAATTTAGTCTGTGGGGAGGAAAGCAGCGGATTGAAGTGAGATTGTGAGTCTGCCTGTTTGAGTACTGTGCAAGTTTAAAACAGTGTGCACAGAAATGTTCATGCGCTCTGTACTTGAAGGCATGGAACTGCACAGTAATTTTTTTGTCTATATACTTGGTGGTTTTTAGACATTCTGTGATGTCTGAGCTGCAGCTGTCTGTTGCCATGTTACCAGCCCTGTTTGAGCACTGTGTGTTTTCATGAACTGGGGATGTAGGTGTGAACTGTTTAACAAGCAACAGATTAAAAGAGTTTCATCATAGGTTCATATTCTGGATTATGACAGAATTGGAGGCAGTGCAAAAAGTGGAGTTCTGAGGGCCAATCTGAAAGGGGTGGGTGTCTTTTCATACACACTACATGTACACTGAGACGGGTGATAACAGCCATTGTAACCAGAGGGAGTAAAGTTTAAATCCCAAGATCATCTTCCTTAAATTTGAGCTATTCAAGTCTCTTAAGCCATTCTGTATCAGAGATTTTACCTACAAAGAAATGTGCAGACACAGTGCACGAGTACAATCACAAGTGCACACAGCACTGTAGTGCTCTGAGAACTAAAAAGCAGTTAGCAAGGTTACAGCAATGTGCAACTGAAGCAGTACTGCTTGGGTGTTAGTATTTCTCCTGAATTTGGTTCATTAAACCAGGCTTTCTGTCTCTAAGGGGTTGAAATCTGTTACGAACTGTACAGTCCTCGAATCCAGGCGATCGAGGTCCTGAAGCTGGAGAAGAGGCTGGATGAGAACCTGATGTACCTGCGAGATGCCCTCCCTGAGTACAGCACTTTCGATGTCAATATGAAGCCCGTGCCTCGGATGGTCCACGAGGAAATTCCTGTGAACAAGGTAGGAGCCATGTGTTCCAGAGGGAAAGCACAGGATTTACATAACTTCTGTTCATGACTGTTATCCTGGCAGGCTGTAGCAGCTCTTTGCTACATCAGTTACCAGGGTGACAAAAGTAGGTAAAATCAGGCAAGTCTTTGTGCCATTTCTGTAATGGAAGGATGGTGAGAATGTAAACACCCACCATCCTCTGGAGTTAATTTGGAAGACATGCAGAGTAGCAGCCTCCACATTTCTCTGTAGAACTGTGCAGAGGGGAAAGGTGTTTTTTTTCTTAACGTTTTTCAAAATGTTATTCTTAACGTGCTTACTAATTCAGGAGTGGTTGGTGTTGGGAAACAAGGTAAGAAAGATGGAAGAGTCACCTAAAATCAGCATCTCCGGGAAGATCCAGAAACCATCAGACCCTGCCAGAGTGTTGTGTATAAACTCAGTATGATAATTCCTCCCTTTCCCTGTCATGCTACTTATATTTCTCCTTAATAAGGAGCAAAACTACAAAAGATGAGTTAGCTTCAATATATGTTTCATTTAAGGACTCTGTGATAAATCAAGATGGTGTTAATTAAGAAGTTTTACAAGATACTACGATAACAATCATAAAGTAGTAGTTCCTTAACACACTGACAAATTGGTTAGTTTTCTCTTAATTTCCTCCTGTTAGAGCAGCCGTTGTCACCTTTTGCTAAGATCACAATCAAAAATCTAATTACTTAATACATTTTTATTGTTGGTTTGGTTTTATTTTAATTTTTTAATCTTTCACCCTAGTTGCAGGTACGAATGAAACCTAAACCATGGTCAAAACGGTGGGAAAGACCCAAATACAATATAAAAGGAATAAAGTTTGAGCTACCAGAACATAAAATGAAAGCAGCACAGAAGTGGAGCCAGCCATGGCTGGAGTTTGACATGCTGAGAGAATATGATACTTCAAAAATAGAGGAAAAAATTCGAAAAGAACTGAGCGAAGAACTTGAAAAATAATGGTTTTTGCAGTCTAGAATTCCTAAGAAAATTAGTATTTTTCATTTACTGTATGGATGATCAGTTGTCAAGTTTTGTATATACATGGGCAAAGCAAACAATAAAGTTAACCTTTCCAGATTTCAACGTGAACATTTTCTGTGGCTCAGGTGTCCACTGCCCTCCCAGTGCTTACAAGTCATTACAAGGAATCTTTCTTCCAGAAACAAACATCTAGAGAGCTAAACTGTGATAGAACATCAGTTACATTTTTGCCATAGCACAAGGCTGGTGCTAGAGACAAGCGGGGATGAGACAAAGCAGAAGAGAAAAGCAATGAGATCATGAGCTTGTGGTGATTGCTGATCAGCAGTTGCATTTTTGTTGGCATTCTCAGAGGAAAAGCAACTGAAATTGATTATTAGAAAGAAGTATTTACAACATCAATCCTAAAGCTACTGAAGGTTAATGGAGCTGGAGGGGGTTTTTTTCATATATCTTAATACCATTTTTGTCACATGTTAAAGAATTGAACTGTAAGAGTCATTACCACAGTAAAATATTTTATTTTCAAAATAAAACAAATTATTTTTAATCTTTTGTCTGTAATACTGATCAAAGCTATTTACAATTCAAATATTTTACAAAAATATATTTTTAACTTAAAAAAATATAAAAAGAAGGCATAGCGATTAAGTCTGCAAGAGTTAAATTCTAGTCCCAGAAGATTTTGGAGAAATAGTCACAAACATACAGATTCTGTGATGCACTACAGTTTTTACAAAGAAGCTTCCTTGTTATTCTATAACAATATTTATTGCAAATATACAAAATTATAAAACATTAGAAATCCAATAAGATTATGAAGAAGTCAAGTTCGGTAGAGCTGACTGGGAAGCAAAGGGAGATTTCTAGAATTCCAGGGGAATTCCAGTTACTAGGAAGTAACTGAAGTTGTTCTGTTCTTCTCATCATCACAATGTCTGTGATGAAAATCCTGACTCCTTACCTGCACGCTGACCCCCCCCTTGTTTCTGTATCAGTGGCACCATGAATTCTTTATCACTAGGAATGGCTTAACATTAACCCTACCAAAAATCTCTGTGGACCACAAGTCAGAAAAGTTCAGTGACTCCTGAGTCAGAATGATATTTAGCAACTAATACTGAAAATAACTTGTCAAGTTGTCTACTGGCTAGCAGTGATAAAGTTCACAGGCACTTTCTGTTTGCAGGATTCCTTCCAAGAAGGATACAGCAGTAAACCACTGTCACACATTCTAGAATGCCTGAACCATTGCTTTGACAACTGCAACCTCTAAACACTCCCTAATCTAGGAGTAGATGGCAGTAAAGACATTTGGGAAAAACACCTCACGTATTTAACACCAAGACAGTGATTACCACTACCTCTTTGAGTAGGCAGGTTCCACTAATTAAATTTCATATTAGAACTGGTTTAGTGTAAATACCAGGTTTGTTTCAGTAATGTAAGAATTCCTTCAAAAATTCCTATTTCCCAGTCATTGCTTTAAGGTGTTCAAGTTTATGCTCTTCAATGAAGTCTTCTACAATATGCAGAGCTCCAATTTTCACCAGCAGGAGAAGAACTTCTTTTGTTTCATCACTATTTAAGAATTAAAAGAAAAAAAAAATTATCACTTTAATGAACTTGTCTAAAGTACCATTTTTGTTTCATGACCTTGGCTACACTGATCACTAACAGCACCCAACGTCAACCACCTCAAACTCTCACAGTAAACGAGGACTGCTGAAGTGCTCCTTCACATTAGACTCCATCTTTTCTTTTAGATAGATATATATATATATATGACATAAGCATACTTGAAAGCGTCAAATATACGGTATTTAAGGGATTAAAAAAATTCTTAACACAAAGTATTTGGGGAAGTACTTGAATCCCAAGGACAGCCTCATCCATTACCTCTGGTTGTTCTTGTGTAGCGCGCGGGCACATTGCAGCAAGTGCTGGCTGAAGTTCAGTAATTCAGGGAGAGTCGATCCACCCCTGAGATCTTGGAACCATCTTTCTGGGAGGCATGCAACCACCTGTTCACACAATATTTGGAAAAACTTTAACAAGCATTTCAATATAACCAGGTCACATCACTTCTGACAGGAACTTCTGGCAGGTTCAGTCATTATTAGTGTGCTTTTTCCTTCAAACCAACATTTATTATCTCTCCAAGGAGTTATGCTTAAGAACCTACAGACGAGTATTTGCTCTAAAATGCTCTTATGCAGCAAGGTTGTTAAAAGAAAAAATTTAAAATCAAATTTTAAATGTTTAAATTTTCCTTTTTTTTTAAATATTCCATCTTCAGTTTTGACCCCTATTCATGAAAAATAAAAGGCTTTTAGCATACACCCTCTTCCAATGAACACTATCTTTTACCTTATTACACTTTTCTGTATTATCCGGCCCTAGAGGTGTGTTTAGGATGTTCAGGAGAAGGTAACGATTCAGCAACTTGCTCAGTCCCAAATCACGGACCTTGTCTTCCTGGACAATCCCATCCCAAAGAACAACATTGGAGAGCAGCTGCAGTAATGAAGGAACAAACAATCTGTATAGCTGGTGGCTGTAAGCGTGCTAAAACTGTTACAAGTTTCATGCAAGAAAAACACAGAAAGATAGTATGTGCCTCCAATTCAAGTACTCAAACCCCAGGATTTACACTCTCCAAACTTCTGGTCAGTTAGCCACTAAAAATTTACTGCATATGATGCCTTAGGATTTTAGCTTTTATCTTTTCATATGTTTGTAATCCTGCAATTCTTCAGTGTGTAACTCTGAGCTCCATGTAGAGTGTTAGCTACTGCTTTTCCCATTTTGGTCAGGCACAACAATTCCTCTCCAGGCCTGAGAATCAAGGACACCTCACTGTCTCAGGCCCTGAGAGCAAACTGGGACAATGGGACTCCACTACCTGAAGCTGTAATTGGACAATTAACCTCTGATATGCAAATGGACAGAACTTCTATCTGTCCAGAACATGTGTGACTGTCGTCCATCTTGGGTGTAGTCTCTGTGAGACTCCTGCACTGCCCAAGGTAAACCCTGTGAAAGCCTTTCAATAAATCCCTGCCCTTTATCCTTTCACTCTGTCCAGCCTCTGTTCCCGGTCAGCCTCTGCAAGGCATCACATATAGCAAATAACCTAATTAATTTGACAAGTGCATCTATATATATGTATAGATACACCTGTATATGTGTATATATAACCTCCCAATGGTGGGAAGAGCATTTTACCCTTCTAATAGGTTAACAATTTGCTAAGTACAGAAGACAACTAAAACTGTCAGAGAATCCAAGACAGAAGTGAAAAAGTTACTACATCTGCTCAGGACAAGACTACACACAGTCTCTCAGGACATGATGATGCTACAGTTTATTGCATCACAAAGATTTTTTTGTAGTTCATGTCAGTATTATTAGGCACTGAGGGTTTTTTCTGTTGCCTCCATCACTATAAATCCTTACAATTGTCATTTTTGATTGTGGTCTAAGGCTATGTCTGTGAAGGTAAAATACCTTGAGGTTAAGTTACCTGAAAATTAACCTGCTCTGAGTCAAGGAGGAGGATAGGCAACATGAATAGCAGGAAAACTGGAATATTGTCTGGGATGTTAATGTTTCCAGTGAAACAAATTTCAGAGAGGACAAACAGAACAAAACGAGCCCTATTTTGTCTACCTTAACAGCTGACCAAAACCTTCTTTCTTGAAATTTTGAACGTAGTGATGACTTGTCTTCCACAGTGCTGGTCGTGGGAAGAAAAAAAAAAGTTAAAATAAAGATTATTTTTTGTTTTATTTAAAAGAAGATAAACAGACATCTGATCCCTTGGACATGGATATCTACAGTATTTCATCTACATCTGTGGGGGAGAAAGGTAGAGGAACTAAAAAAAATACAAACTTAAGAGAGTCACAGAGTCAGCTTACCTTTTAGGATACAGAGGAATGAAGACATCTTCCTCCACAGATTTCTTCATTCTTAGGACAACTGTGTTCATCAAATCCTATTAAAAAAGAATTATTAATGTGTCCTTAGAAGAAAGACTTCATATTCCATCTGTAACAACCTCAGTGGTTATTTAGTTCATCCAGAGGTCTGATCTAGAGATAAGTGCAGCTGCCATTTGCATATAACACACATTGAGATCCTGAATAAAAAATAGAAACAGCAGACAAATCACAGCTGTAATTATCTATAGGCTTAGCCTAGAGGGTTTTGCTATATCCCTAAGCTGTATCCCTAAGCAAGGCCTTTTTTTGCACATTAATCTGCAATGCAGCAGGAAAACAGTACAGATTAAAACCAAAATAAGTTATACACATGGGATCTCCATTAAAAAACGTTAAATTCTGCATTTTTGGGCAACATGTTTTCAGCTGCCATAGATTGCCACCTACCTTTTTTTTAAGCCTATTTCCTTATTTTAAGTTCTGGCTAAGATCAGTTTTATCACTTGACTTTAAGCCGTGATTTCAAAACAGCAAACTTTGGAAGGCATAAACATTTTCTTTAAAATATTTCTTTTTATACTCAGGGCCCAAACATCCATCCCATTTCACCAGTTAATCCATCCCACTTTCAGTAGATAAACCTCCTGAATTACATAAGCATAAACCCAGAATCAGGCTAAGAAGGGCATCCTAGAGTGACTGTGTATATAAAAGTAATTATTAAAGGATTGCTAGGATTACACTAGTTTTTCTCCTCACCAATTAACCAACCTTTGGGGACTCTCAAGTTTTAAAACTCTAGGCCTATTTTATAAATACAAGCTTAAGGAATGGACCACTGAAGCATTACTAGCATTTAAAGCTCAAATTTGGAAAGATAATTAAATGCAAATCATTGTTATTGCAGTGAAGAAAGATTAAATCTACAAACAGATTCTGGACAGATACAGGCAGAACTTTTCTACCAACAGGAGCTAATGCCTGCCTCATCATCTTCAACAAGGAAAGAATCAGAGAGCTGGAAGTTCGACTGTTAAATCATCTTAATATAAAGTGACAAAACAAAAAAGTAATCAGAACCAAACAACTTAGGAGAAGGTTCTCAGTGCCTGTAGGAGCACACACAAAATTACACACAGTGGCTGAAGTTCCCCTTTCTCAGTACCACAGGAGCTTTTACCTCTCTTGCTCGACTGGACTCATTTTTGGAAAGGATTTGTTTTCCAAAGATGTTACTGCAAAGCTGTACAAGGTTCTTTGTCTGTGAAGTAGATAAAGGATCCCATACACTCTTCACAAATGCTGAAAAAAATAGGAATTTATTTCATTCATAATATGCAAGTACTTATCCGCCCTAGTTTCAAGCTATTACAATGTAACAGAAGTAAATATACAAAAAGCTCAGCCTTTCACAATAATTTTGAAGAGGCCACCTTAGCTTCACTCTGTGGAACTACACAGTCATTACACCTTGGAGCACTGTGATATCACCAACAATATTTGATATTACCATTTTTATTTAAGGTTTGATTGCATAGCTGCAGTGAACATTTTCAATACAATCTTATCATACCTGTAATTTTGGGAAGAATAGTTTTTTCAATCACTCTAGGCAGAACTTCTTTATCATGATCATCATCCCTTTTTGATTCAGATACATTTCCTGCATCACTGAATTCTTCTATAGCTCTGAACCAGGGCATCTCTTCCAGCTCTGTAAAATTCTGCTGAAAGATGACTCCTGTTAGTTGTTTCAGCTGGTCAGCATTAAGAGAAAAGCTCTATCCAGTAACATCCCGAATTCCCACTTAATTTCAGATCCACCCTCATCACTGAATGGGCTGAAACAGCAAAACCAGATCTAAAGCTAGAATTTAATGCATGGGATTGTTCAAGTGCCTTCAAAGAACCCAGGAGAAGAACTATTTTTACAGGAGGTGTGGCAAAAGGGGTTGGAGGTAAAAGGAAAGGGGAAAGTTAAGAAGATTCCACAACATGGTTCAATTTTTGAGACAATACAGTAGCTTTCTTAACTTCTAATGCACTGCACTATGTATAGAAAAAAAAAATTAATACATAATACACACACGCACAATTTTTAATGAAAAAGTCAGCTAATGCACCCACCTCAAGAGGATTCCAACTTATTAACTGAACTCTGATCAATGGATTTAATAGCTTAGGCAGGCAGAAGCTGATGTAAGCATCGCAGTAGGAGTCAGGAAACTTCTCTTTCCATTCCTGGAATTTCAACAGGATTTTTCTGATGTCACAAAAATCTGCATGTACATCTTCAAAGATTTTCCTACTATCCTCTAAAACGTTATCTATGGATAATATTCATTGGGAATAAAAAGAAACAATCACAGAACTTATTGAGGCATAAGCTAAAGAGTTTATGCATCTATAGGACATGATATTTTTATGAGAATTACGTTTGTTATTTATCTTTGACACACCTGACATTGAAATGGTTTAAAACTAGCCCCCAGGAAAATCCAGTTTTAGAAAAAAATAGTGTCAAAAGACAAAGGAAAGGTAAGTTTCTTCATGATCTATTTCACAGATTTATATAACCACTATGTGTCAAACTTCATTCCAGAATGACAAAATTTCAGGCATGAAAACCCTTGTGCTGTTGTGTGAAGAAAAGGTATTATGCCTTTCCCTCCTCCTCTTCATCCATTCACTCAAGATAATTAAAACACCAAAAAAATTCACTCTCTAGCTTCAGGAAAGAAATTGACTATACAAAACAGGTTGCAGCCCTGCACCGAGTACTGTCAGATCAGCTTTGGCATAATCTGACAGACCTTTTTTCTAGTTTAAAAACTATCTGTAATGCTGCCACCACTGACACCAAAGGAAATCTACAGCCATTCATTTATTCTTCCCAAGTCATTACTCAGAACTGCCTGGGTGCGTTTTTTTTCTACACTGTGCAACTAAGAACATGGAACTCAAATGAAGTATTCCTCTACCTTTCCTTAAGAAAAAAAGTAATTAAAGAAATCTCAACAAGAGATCTTGTTCTAGGACATCACATCAGGACCATCACCAACCTTTGCTCTTCTGGAACTCGCCCACCTCTGTGGGAGTCAGCTCCTCATCGCTCGACAAGCCCTCGTGGTGATCTCCTTCTCCTGACTGCTCCCTCGCCTGCCGCCTGCAAGTCCTGCATTTTGGGATGAACTCAGATGAGTTATCCTCTCCTGTGTATGCAGGAGAAAGCTTAAAGAAAAATAATCCAACTTCAACAAACGTACTTAAAGAAGCTGTGAGAACAACAGCCTAAGGAGAGGCAATGGGGAGCAACAGGAACGACGTAACCAAAACGACTCCTGAACTGTGGAAAAAGGAGGGAATTTGGGAACTGACAGCCAAGCACTTCGAGCAACATCTCTGACCTCCCCCACAGGCCGTGCAACAACCTTCACTTCACCTCATCACCACTGATGAGGCTAACAACTCATGCCACCTGCAACACTGAGCATCTGGAGTGGAACTGGATCCTGTCTGATAGCTGTGTGTGTGACTGTCCTGTCAGTCCTGGATCACTTGTTCAACAACCTACATGAACAAGGTGATACCACCCATGTGCCAGTGGGGTTCTGAAGGCTATTGCCGTGGCATCAAGAAAAACAGACTGCAAAATTAATGCCTTGAATTTCTACCACAGGAAAATGATATATGATATGGAAGTGATATTACAGAAATACTTTTAAACAGTTATTTACATCAATTAGCATTAAAAGTTAACTGCTTTGAGTGGAAGTTATTACTATATCACTTTTCATCCATTAAAATTCCAAGGTACTTGCTGCTTCAAAATGTAGTTATGAGCTGAGATACCACTGCAACTGCAAAACTTTCAAAGCTCCCAATAAAATAAAAAAATTGGTACCAATCTCTGAACATCCAAAACATACCATCTGTCTGACCTACACTGATAGCAAACATGGGGCAAGAGGTTGATTTGCTTCACTCACCACCACCTCTCCAGCAGAAACAATTCTGCCCAATTTTGCTACTTATACATAATACAAAAATATATTTCTGTAGACGTTCATAATATTATTAATTAAATCAGGAAGGAAAAAGCTTCCCTCATAGATTTGTCTTACTTAAGACTTTTTAATTTAAAATATCCAGCTCTATTAGCATTAGGGTTCAAATCAATGTGAAGAGAATGACATTAACACATAGACGGCTTCCATGTACTTTAAGTTTTGGAAACCAAATACTGAAATATTTTTATTGTAATCTCATTTAGTAATCCTACAGGTTCACATTCATGACTGCAGGAATGACAGGAACTCAGTGCACAGCACATTTATCAGAGGTAAGTGCACCTCTGTGTAACAGTTACCTTCGACGCTCACACATTTCCAGAATCTGTGTCTTCTCATCACTTTCCATTCCACCTTTTGTTGGTTTGTCATTCCCACCTATCAGAAGACAGAAACAGCTGAAAATAAAGTGGTACATTTTTAAAGATCCTGTTTTCTTTTCAAACAGGAAACAAAGAATCTCCCTTTTTTTTTTTAAATTTGGAAAACAAAAAACCAAACCTAATCAAAAGTCTAACAGTGTCCAGAGTAAGTCAGAGTAAATTCCTTGCAGAACCAATAACCAGCTGATATGTGCACAACATGCCAAATTAAAAAGAAAAAACAGCCTTTCCACTATATTAAATACAACTAGGAACATAAAAAACAATGTGCTGCTAAATATGCAAGCACAGTCTCATTTGTAATGAGCTGGAGGTAAAATCTTTTTAATAGCGACTCTTACTATGGCATTACCTTTTTCTCCTTACACCTGCTGTCAGTTTGCTACACCATTTTACAAAACCATCCAGGCTGCTACTTTCTCTCATCAGCAGTTTATCCCCTGAAGTGAGAAGACTGAACCCATACGATTTAGTATTTATCAGGATCCAGTGCATCTGGCCTCCATCTGTTCCCAGCAGCTCCAAGCATATTGCTCTCAGCTTTGCCTAAACAGTTTAAAAGGGTTTGGTTTTGGAGGTCTGGTTTGTTTGGGTTTTTTAAATAGCAGCAGCTAGAGATTCACATAGCATACAAACAATACCTTGGTGTGGAAAGAAAATACAACCTGACAAAACTGTACTAATTTTTCCTACAGTGACTGAAACACAGTTTTCTTTTAGATAAAACCCTTACACAAAGTGGCTTCTCTCTTCATGCTCTGCCACATGTGTGTCACCTCCTGGTTTGAAATCTCCAATCTGAGCACACACATAGCCTTACAGACACTCTCGGGTAAAAGTGATGTTGCCAATTAGACACTGCTTTCTCCAATATTCACAGAATTCAATAATAAGCAAGCTTTCTCCTACTTAAGACCTATTGGGAAACTGACTCCCATTTTTCCTCTTAAATATTGATGGGAAATCGAACAACTAAAAATTTACAAGGTACTTGGTCATGTCATCTTCAGAGAAATTAAACCAGAGAAAAACAGAACCATGAGCGTTACTGAGGTAAGAATTTCAAATGAGGTACAGCAGAACACACCTACTGACAATGGGAAGGGGAAAGGAGATCAAAGATGAAAATTAAAATCTTAACCCAAAAATTAACTGTATTTCTGCTCAAAGACAGAAGCCATTTTCTCACTGAAAATCTGAACTTCATACTAACTTGTCAGATGCTGAATATAAGCAGATTCATTTTTCAGCTCCTCTTGCCTTCGCTTCGATACTCTCACGGCTTGTTGCTGAAGGAGGGCATGTACAGCCCATTCCAGTTCATTAATGTCCTTCAGCTGCAATACAGTAAACACTAATCAGGTTTTCAATTGATTTAAATCTCATAAGAATGGACAAAAACCAATTTCCATGGGTTTTCTGTATAGCTGCGAAATTAGAACAGAAGTATCATAGATTGACAAGTTCCTGGTCATGGGAGCTTTTCAGGCTTTTTTTATACGGCTGAAAACACAAACTAAATGCCAGTTACACATCAAGGACTAAGACCTCATACAAAGGATTCACCGGGGCACTATCGGTGTCCCTTGTTTTATTTCAGTTTGCTTTAGAGGCACTAGACATAGAAGAAAATGTATTCACTAACTAATGTTTCTTCTCTTTAAAGTTACCTGAAGAAATTCACAACTGCAAAGTGACACAAAATTAAATTAAAATTAAATTTTATTCTGATATAACTGATTTTTAACTGGGTGGTATTCCCATCTTTCATTGACAGAATGCACCTTTATCATCTCAAAAAAAAAAAAAAAGGAAGACGTACATACCTTTTCATTCAAACAGTTTATCAAGTTTTCTACGTATGTTTTCATGGCCCTGTAGAATTTGTAATTCAGAGCTGCATCTGAAGACTTCTCCAACTCCTGGACAGACATCTTTGAGCTCTCAATATCCTCCATATATTTTTCATACTCTCTCTGGTGGGCACGGTGCACATCCTGTAAGGATGTTATCCTAAAAGACAGAAACCCAGACAATCAGAACTATTGCCAACTTAACAGCTGATGCATTCCAAAACATTTTTCCCAGTATAATCACATACAAAATCTTTGCCTGTGCTAATAATAGCACCTGCATTTGACCTGAGCAGCACTGAAAGATATACCCATGCCAATATTTGAAGAAGCACGGGGTGTGGACCCAAATGTCATTTATGCAGTGCTGGTTTTGAAAGCACCACAGATATTTTAGCTGGACTCCTCAATACACCACACTTCCCAAAAACATAAAAGCCAAAATTACATGGTATCACATTACTACATAGATTCTACTCAATGTAATCTGGGAAAAACTACAGCTCACATCAACATGTCCATACCAGTTAATAAAAGCTGCATGGGCAGAAGTACCTGTAAGCAATCACAACTTGCTCACTATTAAATACAAACCAACTGAGAACACTTACTAGTATATGATAAAATCCAAAAACTTCTGTCTACAGCTGCCACTATTAGACAGGTAGCACAGTAACATTTACATATATTACAACTCTGCTTCCTCTCTTTTTTACCCCTTCCCTCCTTACATAACCCAAGTGTTTGCTCACCTTGAGCAGGCCTATAACAGAATCAAGGCACAGACCACAATTTATTTCTCCTCCCTGAACTGAACACTTCCCAAAGAAAACAGCTGAACTAAGCTATTGTGTTCTACTCTGCTACAAATTAGAAAGCAAAAAGATTAATCTATTTCAGCATATTATTATGTTAAAAACATCTACAAAGTTTACGCCGAACAGGTTCCCCCTCCCCTTCTTGTGGTTTTCCAGACAAGTTTCCCACTCTTGACAGTTGTATTCTTATTTTTTCTTACTTGACTCTGTACATAAATTCCTGCTTCAGTTAACTCAATTCCCTCCAGGTGATTAGAGCTAAAAAAGCATACAATTCCACAGAAATATTTAGTCCAGCTTAGTTTCAGTTCTCTAAACAAATATGTCAGTGACGGTCTGTAAAAATTGCTTTTTATTATACAGAGAGAGCCTGGTGCAAGTTCACAGCACAATTTATGTTTCAGATGTATTAAGTTACTTGTCTAAACTTATCTGAACAGCTGCTTCCCAGTGCTGGGAGGGATGACAGGGGATGGCTTACCTTGGGATGCCTGACCCCAGCTGTCCTTCCCACACACCCTCTGGAGGTTCCCATGTCCAACCCAGGACACTTCAGCTGCCCACATGGCAGCTGAGCTGCTCAAGAAAAGTCACAGCCTGGCACACAACTAAAGAAAAGGATCCAGGCACGTTCTGAACAGGCTGTAGAGAACTTGGGCTGCTTTAGGAAATACTGGGCTATTTTTGCAGCTGGTGTAAGAACTACCATAGGAGGGGTGGGAGTGCCAGCTCCATCTGCCTCCAATGAAGTTCTGCTTGCTGGGCAAACCTAACATCAAGCCAAGGCTCCTGTCAAGAACTGCCAGCAAGCATAAAAAGCTCCTGCCAAATAAATGAATTTACTTTCTAAAGTTCGAGTTGATAAAAACACTATTGGAAAGTCCAAACCCTCCCCTACAACAAAGCATTGCCAGGTAAAGTAAAAAATTTGTAGTACTCCCATCAGACATCATTACACATGAAAAAAAACCCCAAAAAAGCCCTTTGAAAAAAAAGTAAGATTTCAAAGCTGTTGTCTCATTTTGTGACAAAAACTCAGATAACTTGCAAGTTAAGGAGTTACCTTTCAGTCAGTCGCTTCTTCACAATTTCCAAATTCACAGGTGGTAGAGAAACAGAGGTATCAAACTTGGGTTTGGCTGGTTGATATTTACGCACAGAAGCATCCTCACAAATTTCCTACAAGAATTAAGTGTCAATTTTTAATACACCATTTACACAATTTCTCCCTTTGCAACTCTACAGGTCAACAAGACGTATCATTTGAATACTAAACATCTCATATAAAGATACATATTCCAATGATAAAAAAATCCAGACAAAACGCAATCAATTGAAGAATGAAGTCCATAACTAACAAGGTCTACTGCTAAAACTTGCTGCTGTTTCCTGAAGAGCAGAATTAACTTTTCCATAAACGAGTAGGAGGACCTAAGATCACATATCATACTGGGTTTGAACACCAATTTCAGAAAGATGTAACCTTCTTCCATTCCTTTACTCCCTGAATTTTCCAAAGTGGAAAAATTTCTACAACTGTCAATTCTGATTTCAATAAAGAGCTGGTTATTCAGATACTCCTAGTCTGATCCAGAGTAGGTGATCCATGCCAGAAACAAAACTTCCAGCATATCAGAATATAGTTTATTTTTGCCAATTACTTACTGGGAGAAAGACGGAATTCTGCTGAACTGTGAAGAGAGCTCTCAAATAGCCACTCAAAAGAAATTTAGCAGAATAAAAGAATAATTTTTGCTTTGCAACTTTGCAACATTTGTACTATTTGCATACTCCTGTTTTCAAGACCCCTTGCAGGGCAGCAAAAAAATCGGACTTCAGAACTTTCTTCTCTGCTTCTTGTGATCTCTTATCACAACAGGTACGTGCCTCTGGGCCTGACACCACCACACTGCTTCTCAACAGCCAGAGAGAGATTATAGATTTTCATTACCATCTTCCTATATTTCTAATCATCTCTCCCTGAAGAATCAGGGAGTAACTTCCTAAAATCCTCTCTAATGAAAGGGCAGGAAGGAGATACAACAGTACTCCAGACAAGCTCTCTTGCCTATGAGCAAAAAGCAACTTCCAGTGGTTAGGAAAGTATGTGTCACCTGAGAGAGTTTAACAGCTTTCTTTATTTGCTGTTCTTCCCACTTGGCTTCATCATCACTTGATCCATCACCCACAGACACTGGAAGTTAAAACAATCATTATTAGATATAACTATGCCCTTTATTTTTTCCCCTCTCATGTTCTCCTCCATCTAAAGCAACAATGGGTCTCCCAACCACTCCTGAGAAGTTATACACACAAAAAACAGCAAATGAAAAACCTGCAGATGGAGGACTGCAAAACTTAAAGGCAAGGAAGGCTCAGAAAAGGCTACTTTGTAGATTTGTAGAATTCACACTAACATTAATTTCCCCAACTGTTTCTCAGACAACTACTGCTGCAGTAGGAGGCACACAAACATCTTGTTTTTATGTCTCAAAGCAAAGCTGTGTATCATACATGTAAACAAGAATATAAGTATAGACTGTGACATTACACCAAACAAACCCTTGAGCATTCCAAAACATACACTCTACTACAGCTACAAAAATATCTCATTAGCATTAATTTGAATGGCAGATTCTGCTCATAGTTATGCATTCCTTATAGCCCTTATTCAAATAGTAAAGCAAACCTATGTTTCATAAACAACACTATGAGAAGCTCCAAGAGAATAAAAGCAATGGAAAAGGCAGTTCTGTTTTGCACACAGTAGGTTTGTTCACTTCTCAAGGGCTGGAACGCTGGTATGTTTGTTTGTTTTTCATTTTTCGAATTTATAATGTCAGTGCAGGGAGAGCACTTGCAAGTCCAGACCAGAAGCAGGAGACAGGACTTACAGTAACTTTATTCATGGTAAATGTGCCTTCTACAAGGCCATTTTTTGGCAGTCAACAAGGCCAAAAATAATTCTGTAAACGTTTCTCAAAGCATCCTGCACCACCACAAGTGAGACCTAAACCAGGTTAATGATCCATATAAGCCTCAAGTACCAACTGTACAGCCTTTTTCCAAGAGCCCTGAGGAGCAAAGCCTCACTCCTTACTGGACTGGACAAGTCCCACGTGGTTCCAGAGACTAAAACAAAGCCTCTGGGAGAAACGCCACAAACTTACCCATGTCTTCAGTCATCCTCTGCCTAAGAGTTCTCATTTTAGGAGCAAAATCGAGATTCTTTGTTTCAGACTCATCTTCACTCTCTAAATCACTGCTTCCTCTTCTCTGAGGGACCTGAGGACTGTTTGAAACGTCCAGGGGAAGATAATCAGCCTCTGTCCTGGCTAAGTGACGCTTCCTCCGAGCAGCCTCAACATGAGCTGCACTGGGGATACTGCCTGTATCAAAGAGAGAGAAAATCTAAGCAAAAGATTAAAAGTAACACTCTGTATCTAAAGTCGAGCATCACAACTGTTCAGCAGCACTGTACAACTCTGGACACAGAACACAAGATGGTTTTCTACTATGGTTACCATGTAGAATATAAGGAGATGAAAAAGTGGTTCTCAGCCTCAAAGTGAGGTTTCGTTTTCACCTCATGAAGGGAACTGTGCATCACTAAAGAGGAATTTTCTGCTGCTTTTCTTCTATAACCAGTGCTCATAATTTCTGCTCCATTCCCAAAATTAG
Organism: Callaeas wilsoni; assembly: GCA_013398955.1. Lineage (NCBI taxonomy): Eukaryota > Metazoa > Chordata > Aves > Passeriformes > Callaeidae > Callaeas > Callaeas wilsoni. The sequence continues at coordinate 382,260 of VWPU01011850.1, forward strand.
CACGGAAAGACAACAAATGTTTGCAACCAAAGATATGGGAGAACCATCAGTATTCTTCCAGAAGGGTAGCCCTGACTCAGGATAAACAGATGCCTATACCTTAGGTGGTTTAAGCTGAGTGGAACTCATCTCATCTAACTTGTCATGTACTTTAAACACAGAATGTTCTAAAATAGCTTTCTTTAAAAAAACAAACAAACAAAAAAAGCCAGGGAACTTACCCGGTGATAAATCCTTCCTCCTCTGTGGAGAGTTGGATTCATTTTCAGAGTCTGAGCTGTTGTAGTCCTCATTCAGTGAAGAATAAGTTTCATCCTCATTCTCATTCTCCTTCTCCTCCTCTTCACAAGTGCCTTTGGTATTGCCAATTCCAGGCTCCAACTGACAGATTTCTGCATTAGGGGAAAAAAAAGGTATGATCCATTATTTCAGTTTCAGCTGCTGGAATATGATGTGCCATAACTGGTTACCTGAAATTATTTACACCTTGCTGTAGCAAAGACTGGTCACTTGTCTATCTCCAGCTGTTCTCATCAAAACATGCCAAATTGTAACATTCCAAGACAGTCACTTACAAGCCAGTTCTTGTATTGAATAAAAGCATCTTTGATGATGCTTCCCATACAAAGACTATGAGTCCTTCTGAGACACAAAGCATATTTACATGCACAAAAGCAATGAGATCAGCTCCCAGATAACAGCTAATTAATATTCTGATTACTCACAGCATATTTGTATTCTTGACTTGAAAAACTGCATTTAGAAAGCATTAACAATGAAGGAGCTCTTAGTTAAACTATAAACATTTATATCTGTCTTGTCTCCAGGTATCATTAAATTCTTTAAAAATATCGATTTCTCTTCATCTGTCACTACACTTTCAGTAAATCATCAGATTACTGAACAACACAATGTACCAGAATGTACTTCCAGGGCATGGGGAGTCCACAACCTCTCTGGGCAACTGACTGTATTTCAATGAAACCAGGGATACTACCAGAATAATCAAAGCTATTGACTGCATTCAATTAAAATATTTAAATGCTGTAAGAGCACACAATTTTAAAATGTTTGCATTACGTTTTCTCAAACAAATGCTACTAAGCTCGTATTTTCCCTCAATGCCAATACTCAGATCAAACTGCAATCTGACAGCAATAAGCAGTGGCTACCTGGCCCATAGTTTGAAAGATATGATGTTGAGGTATAAACTTATCAGAACCTTGTTAACTCTGATGTCTTACATGGTTCTGCATAACCAAGTTTTCTCAACAACGGCCTCCAAGTTCTGATAATCTTTTACCAAGGTCAAATTGAAAATAATTTCAGCACAAATACATTACAATTATAAACCTGTAAACTATCATTTTAAGTATAATTCTGACTTCAATTAACAAGTAAAAAACATCTAACAGCAGTATTTTTTACATCACTCTTCACTTATTTCATAAAATATTTAACTAAAAAAGGTACTTACTTTTGCTTTCTTCAACTTCTGTCTGTGCAGGCAGTTGGATTTCCTTCTTTTTAATTCTAAAAGTTACTTCATTGAAGGATGGCTTTTTAACTTTAAAAAACTCTTCACCTACCAGATAAAACAATGTGATTCTGAGTAACATTAATAAAGCCAACAATATACACACATAAATATGTACTGCATATAAAAGTGCATGCGATCTCTATGTGTGCATAGCATAACTTCTCAATCACAGAATCAATGAGGTTGGAAAGGACCGCTGAGATCATCAAGTCCAACCTATGCCCAAACACCAACATGCCAACAAGACCACAGCACTAAGGGCCATGTTCGGTCTTTCAGTTCTGGCTGGATTAATTCTAAATATTACTATGGCTTTATCACTCACGATCCATCACCTCTTAGTTAAAAACTGCGCAGCTCAGCCTCCTCAACACAGCAACGCTGCACTGCTGAAATCCAGGGTCTCTTTGTAGCTTGTCCCACCAAGGCAGCCATGTCTTCTCATCAAATACAATAGTAACAGCCCAGAAGTGTCAATTAAGCATTTAAGTTTCATTTATTTATTCATCATTAACTAGTCATGGAATCACACAGTACTTGTTCTCTCTGGTTTTCTCCAGCTGTAAGAAGATTTCAAATGCTTTCCAGCCAAAAGAACGTGGACATAAATAATTGTCAAAGTACTTTTCACAGAATCACGGAACTGTTAGGGTTGAAAGGGACCTCTGGAGATCACCTTGTCCAACCCTCCTGCCAAGGCAGGGTCACCTGGAGCAGGTGAGACAGGAATGTGTCCAGGTGTGTTTGGAAAGTCTCCAGAGAGGGAGACTCCATGCTCTCCCTGGGCAGCCGTTCCAGTGCTCCGCTACCCTTGATGTAAAAAAGTTCTTCCTTGTGCTGAAGAGCAACTTCTTGTGTTTTAGTTTATGGCCATTGCTCCTCATCCGCTTGCTGAGCATAACTGAAAAGAGTCCGCCACCGTTCTCTTGGCACCCGCATTTAAGGTATTTAGACGGACTGCTGAGACCTCCTCTCAGTCTTCTCCAGACTAACCAGGCCCAGCCCGTACTTTAGTACGGGTTTACCGTGCAAACCCCGCCAAGAGCCCTTCCCCTGACACAGCACCCCGGGTGTGATACAGCGAGAGGCAGGAGGGTGCCTGGCGCGGGGCTCGCTGAGGCAGCCCGATCCCGGAGCCCCCGGCCCTGCCCCCCGGGACACACACACACCATCCCTCCTCACCTTCCCGCTCCTCCTCGCCGCCGAAGCTCAGCAGCTCCTTCCCGGCCCGGCCCGGCCCCGCTG